>JAQQAE010008914.1:0-14913 GCA_029823295.1 Pseudamia nigra
TTTTTTTTCTTCAGTGTTGTTCATTGTTTTCATTTTTAAGTATTTTGTTTGTTTTGGTGATGATTTTGTTCCTTTTTGTCCACACGACACATTTTCTCTTTTCAAATATATGATAAAGGGTCAATTTGACCCAACTACCACACAAGGGTTAATTATTTTATAAACTTTGTTTGTTTTTTTTTAGTATATTTCTGATCCTTTTGTTGCTTAGTTTATTAATTTTGTTAATTTAATTAATTATTTTGTTCTTTTTTTAATTTAAATGTTTTTAATTGTCTTTCTTTGTTCATTTCAGGCTTTTCTATTTCGACTCTTTGAGTTGTGGCCACATGTAACTGAGTAAAAGTACAACTTTTTCATCACTAATGCAACTGAGGAAGAGTAAAAAAGTACTCTGTAAAACAACTACTCTCAAAACTACTCTACAGTTATTTGAAAAAACTACGCAAGTACTGTACATGTAAAGGAGTAAATGTTCTTGAGTGCTACCCACCTCTGCTGGCAGTCGTAATGAACGTCATATTAAATGAATTTTACAAACGTCATAGACAGGTTGGCATTGTGTTTATTAAATCCAAGCTTGCATCATTAGTGACATTATAAAACTAAAGTGTTTTTGTATTCGTCTTTTTACTCACTGAATTCCTCTGATGGAAAAGTTACATTTCAAGTGTTAAATTGCCTCAGCTACTGTAAAATAAAGTGCTGCACTGCACCGAAACTGTGACTGGTAAGTGTCTTTTAGAGGCAGATTAATGCAGTTTTCAGGGTAGGATCACCTGGGACTGAGGTACTGTCGGGAAGTGATGTTGTGCTATATATAAAAAGCTAAAACCTTCTCCCATGTTAATGTTAATGATGCTGACTTAAATATGATTTTTTTCACTGCAGGTTGCCAACTTGAAGAAGGAATCAGAGTTTCACTGGTTCAGAGAAGACATAGAAATTATCCCTGATGTGAAACCAGACCTGGGATCAGGAGTCTGTAAACTGCCCATTAAATTGGTAATTGCACTTTGACACAGATAGTTGTGCATATGTAAACGTAAATAAAGCAGAAGAGTGACCCAGTTGTAGTCAGACTGATTAACTCTATGCTGTACATTTTATTTATGATGATCTAATAACGTGAACATTCTTTTATTACTGCATTTTGGTATGTGCTTTGTGCTTAGATAAAAAATGTGACTTTAGATGTACTACCTCTGTTGCTGTAATCTTTGGTGTTTCTGCTTTAGTTTTCTCTGCAGACTGCAGGAATTTTCAAGGCCACCATTAGTGATGACAGAGGAAAAGATATGAGCCAAATTGACATCTCTGGAAAAGGTAAACATACTATTTCCTTGTCCTACATGATTTATTTTTCTGATTAATTAGGGCAGTAATGCACCAACATCCTGGATTGTTGCTGAAGCAAGAGACTAAATAATAACCTATGCAGTGCATGTACAAACTGATGCTCATTAAAAAGGGAAAGTCAGGGAAAATCCTGATCCAAATTTATAAACTGTGAGTGTACATGGTTAACTTATGAATTTTTAACAAACCGTCTAACCTTAACTTCACATTCACACATTCTGCATAAAAATAGTTCTTGTGACAACGTGCTTACCTGCTGTCTGTATTTACCCCTGAGAAAATCCACTTCTTTAGTGGGATAAACTGAGCTCTTATTCCATACCTGTATAATCTTGTGCATCTGTATGTATCATAATCCTTGTTATATCATCTTCTATGCCTCTTTTCCAGAAGTGAGGAAGTATTTAATCACTCCATAAGAGTGAGATTAGCTGGCAAATGAGCTCTTTATTACTTTGTTTTACCAGTTTGTTTTAGGTAAAAGAACAGTTTCCAATAATTGCTTCATTAATTAAAGTAAGGTCATTGGGTCAGAGTTTCTCCCAAATATAAATGCTGAGAGAGTAAACAGTCTAATTGAACTGTAGAGACACTCAAGTGTTTAATTAAAGTTTGCCTACTTCCTGAGCTTTGGGAATGGCCACCAGAGGGCAGTATTGTGACTCGACATCTTCCTGGCTTTTTCCTTGACCCCATGTTTCTCTGCTTCCCTTGTAGTCTTTGAAGATGCTATAAACAGGATCAGCCAACTGGCTGGTAGGTGTCAGCCTTCAACACAGATACACACCTACAGATGTGTGCACAGTATACTACACATTAGCTTACTAACAGATATCCATATTAAAAACAGTACTAAACATCATCTATTGCGCTCAACCCACTGTAGCGATCAAGCGCAAAGCACCGAAATTTAACATGGCACAGTGATAAGAGATTTGGTAGATCCATCACTGGGCTGATATGTTTCTGTTTTAAAATCCCACCTCTACACATACACTTATCAGCATGTGGCAGAAGTTGTCATGCTGGAAGCATTTGGACATCATGCCATCATGTGGTGAAATCACTTTAAAATTCCACTGCGCTGTCACAGTGACAGTGTGGAGGAGCATCTTACTCCTATTTTAAGAGACAGTCACTTGACAGTTCTGCAGCAACTGTTACAGCAGTGGTTGCAAAAGAGAAGAGGGTTCATTACTGTGATAATGGGAAACTGCAGTGATGTTGACACATGTATACAAAAGTCCACCGTACATTCTATATAGTATAAAACCCACTTTTGGGTATGGCAGTGTTTTATGAAAGTACACATACACTCTCTGTCAGTAGAACATTTTTATTTGTCTTTCCAAACTGAAACCAGTGAAATATGAAAGTTTTACAAATGTCTTCAGATGGAAATCTGATTTCAGTTGAAAACAAAAAATACATACCCTAGCTTTTATAGCTGATAAAAGACTATGTAGTTATCAAGCATGTACATGGAAAATACAAGTACAATGCTGATGTCAAATGTGCCCTCCACAACTTCTATGACCTCAATCCCCTCCACCAGGAGCCACTGCAGCAGAACTGGTGATTAACTGCACAGCAACAGGCATTCAACTGCAATGTCACATGAAGTATTATACTTCAGAGATGAACATCACCTGGTATCACGGGTAAGGAATTGTATTTATAATACCAACGTTTTTAATAGGCTGCTTCTATGAATGCCACTACCACTGTCAGTGCCTCCACTATCTAATCAAAACAAGAACCCCTAGAATATCCACAAACACAATTAAGAAGAAAATTATTATAATAATCCAGTCTTTAAAAGTAGTAGGAATCTTTTATGTCTGTCTATAAACACACTAACCACAAACACATCATTTTGCTTCTTTCTCATGTTAAACTGCCAGGAGCGGCAAAAACAATAACTTACTTAATAAAGCTTGTGATGGCTGTCAGTAAGTGTTTTCATTATCCTGCTTATTGCAGTAAAATTGCCCCGTTTTGTGACAAAAATCACATCCCTATCATTTCCTCTAAAGAAGTGAGGTTTTTCTGCACTTTAATGCACTCAAAAGTACTCTAGAGATTATAAAACACAGGGAGTGGAGAAAGTGGAGGAAAAGAGAGGCTGGAAATTAAGAACAACAAAAGGCAAAAGGACAAACGGAATGAAAAAAGAATAAAGAAAAATAGAAGGTAAGAGAGAGATGACAAGGGGTAGTAAAGGCTTTTCTGTTCTTCAATTACTCAGAGACCAAGAATTATTTAGATTATATTTTAACCTCTTTTTGTTCTTTCACTGAGTGTGTGTTAGAGAGTGACAGACAGCAAGAGGGAGAAATTGGTTTCCCTAGGCGTAACATTAGGCAGGCATGTAAACATGATTTTCCATTACCTCTGAAACAGGCTTCATCCACTCATATGAGCACACACACACACACACACGCACACGCGCACACACACACACACACATTAATATCTTCTCTCTTCTCAGTGCGACAAAACTATCCCACAGTGACAAGGTTGTGATTGGAGGAACCCCTGCGATGGCAACGATGGAGGTATTATCTTCTCCTGTACACTGTTAAAACTACTTCAAGGCAGATTGTATGTGGTACATTGTTTGCCTCAACCAGTGGTGGGCAGAGATAAACATCAATACTACTCAAGTAAATTATTGTTACTTCAGAATTATTAAAGTAGAAGTACAAGTACTCCTAAGATTACATAATTAAGAAAGGAAAACATTATCTCACCAAAAAACTACTCAAGTAGTGAGTAACCTCATAAGGTGGGATTTATTGTAGCCTCATACATGCGTATATATTGTGTTCGAAAAGGACATTGGGCCTTCAGGTAATAATAAAGGGCACATTAGCTGTTTAAGACCTAGATGATGACCCATTGCATTGTCAAAAAGCAAGTAAATGTGATATTATTTTTTTCTAAAATCATTCAAAAAGTGTTTTTAGTACTGCAAATGCAAAATTATCACTTTAACTTTTCAACTTTTTATGCTAACTGCTACAATCAGTTTGAAAAGTGAAATTATTATGAGAGTTAGGCACGTTAAAACATCCTCTGGCTAGGTCTTTAAGGGTTCACTGCCATATTCAGGACCAGGCCAACATAGAAATACAAGATGTTAAAAACTGTGTAGGCAGCTGGTAGAGCAGGTCGTCCAAGAACCAGAAGGTAGGCGGTTTGAACCCGTCATTCTGCTGTTGTGTCTTTGGGCAAGACACAAAGCACTTCACCGACTCTGCCTTGTATGAATATGAATGGATGTTTCGTGGCGGCCAGAGAGGACGGTGGCACCGTATTTCTGCCCCAGGGCAGCTGTGGCTACATTAATCCAATCCATTATTATTGTTGGTGTTGATTATTTTGTTTATTTACAAGATTATTATTTTTTAACCATTTTTGCTCATTTGTTGCTTATTTGTCAGTTAAATTTTTAAAAATTGTTATTCTGTTCTTCTATAGTGCTAAACAAATACATTAGACCACCACTCAGTGTAAGGCCTAACAGCCCAAAATCAACAGTACTGGTAATTACCAAAATTATTATTTTTTGAAATATTGATCCACAGTATTCACAAGCTCTTTATTTGACAAATATTTTAATGCTAAAATATAATTATTGGTGTTCTCAATGAATTTTTGAATTTACTATTTTCCAAACAGCAGAAAAAATAGCAAAGCACGTTATTGGATTTTTGATTAAGATTTCAAATAACAATTATTTACTTGCACTCCTGAAAAGAAAGGTTACTTTTAGTGATTGAATGTTTTACTTGAGATTTCAGACCCAAATTTGTGTATAAAAATATGAATTCAGCTTGAAATTTTTCACACTTCATGAAGTCAGATGGTCTTTGACACAAATAGTAAATAATGCAGTTGTTAGACACTGTATGTTAAGTTAAATGATTGTTTTGGGATGTTCATTTTGTTGCTTTGCTTCTACCATTTTGGGTACAAGTTCTGCTTTCCTCATTACTGGCAGACAAACTCCTGCATGGCCATCTCTGGCTGCGTAAAAGTACATTTTTTTCTACTCAAATATAACTGAATAGTGACTGAGTAATAAGTATCCTGCAAAACATGTCAAAAGTACATTAGTCAAGTACATGTTACAGAGTAAAGTACTGGAGTACTGGCCACCTCTGGCATTGCCTATGAGAAAAACTCACAGTCATATCAGTGTTGCTCAAAGGCCATCAGAGTGTCATTATTGAAGTGATACCACAATAAATGTGGGAATTAATCAAACAGATGATGTGACCTTCAGAAGGTGTAGCTAATGAATTAAGACACATACATTTTAGGGTTTATTAACATTTAAATAATTAAACAATGCATCTTTCTCTTACTTTTTTGTCAGGAAGCTTTATATCTGTAATTACCCTGAACGAAATGAACCCGTTCACACCATTAATTATAAGTAAAACCTAAACAGATAAACACTGATTAGTTGCTTCACTCATTCACAGGTGATTGAGCCCAGTGACAAGGATAAAGGCGCATACTCCATTATGATTGTCGACCCTGAAAACTCACACAAGCGCACACTGGACCTCAGCGGTGATGGTCAGTATCTGCTCTCCCCTCCCTGTCACTTTTATTGACATTACAGTAAAATGCCACAGTAAAAATACGGCCAGAAAAGATGCAGTCACTTGTTTTTATGTTGCCCTAGGCTTCAATCTATAGTTGGAGACTTTAAAGTAATACTCCACTCAAAACTCTATCTTTTGACTATCACACTTATCCCCGAAGGCTTGAAGGTAGCTGTAAAGTCGTAAAAACTATCGCTGGGGTCAGCTTGGATTAAAGTTATTTAACTCCAATTCGAAGTTTTCATGCAGAGAGAAAATAGCTTTTCAGCATCTTCTGCAGCATAAAAAGTTTTACTTTGTTTGCAAATGCTCATTATCTTCTAAATGGTAATATTTTCCCAAAGATGCTTGATTTCCAAAGATAAGGTGGTATATTTCAGCACTTTTAAGAAAGCTTTTTTCATTATTTTACTATAACTGGAATTAAATCTAGGTTGCAGTTATTTTGGAAAAAGCAACTACTTTTAAATGATAGGGATATGTTTTATTGCTGCTCTACAAATGTAGGTGATTTGAAATAATAACTGTGACTCATCTTCTCTGCAGCTGTACACAGCCTTTAGGTTTCTTTGAGTTTAAAATAGACTAAAAAGGAGAGTAAATATCAGACTGTTGAAGAAAATTAAGGCAAGAACATGATGTTTTTCTTTTATTGTCTTTTCCAGTTTATGAGAAAGCATTTGCGGAGTTCCAGAAACTCAAGTAAGTCAACAATATCATTTATCTGCATTGTTTACGTGGGCCTGTGAATATAGTATCTGCTACTGATAAACTACTGTTTATTTCCCATTTGAATCTAAGTTAGCGCTGTTCCGCTAACAGCGCAGAGTAATGTGCAATGATTTCCCTAGATTCTTTGTTTATAGTGTCATAAGCACATTCCTTATTTTTGTTTAAATAAAACTGGAAATGGATACACCAGTGTCTAAGTATTTAGATAATGAAATAGCATCATCCTGAAATTTAATTTGACTTTCAATGTTTTGTGGTTCTGTCTTATGCAATCCAACACTTGGCAGGTGTTAGTCAGTTCTTCTTTGTCACAGGTGTTAGTAAATGCCTACACATGCAAATCGGACTAAAACATTTGTACAGTCCTTAACAAATTTATTAGACCACCTGTTTGATTTGTCTCAGACCATCCAGCATCATGGAGCATTTCAATGCAAACTATTTCCTTTTCAGTGAGTTCTTTAAACAGAAGTGAGGAATTTCAAACTAAATTTTATACCCAAATCTGAGCAGGCACACTCGACTTCTCTTCTGTAAATAAATGTAATTTGGCATCTTAGTGAATAAATAATATAGTGCTGTGTTTTATTGCTTTTTTTCCTGTTTTTTGTAGTGCAGTCTATGATGTTGGGAATCTAGCTCTTAGCCCTGCAGCAAATGATCAGACATGCAACCTGCCAGTCAACGTGGCTTACAATCTCATAGGTACATGAGCTCCTGCACTTATTCATGGAGTTGAAAACAGTCAGTAGCCTCTATGGCGCTAGCAACTATAGCTTCTGTAACCACAGGACGAGTGAGGGAAGAGCCTTCATTTCAGAACATTTGGTTCCTTTGACGGAAGAGAAAAACCTTCAGCAGAACCACGGCTGTGGGTAGACGGCCCTCTGCCTCGACCAGTTGGGGTTGATGGACAGAGGAGAGACAAAAAAACACAGAGATAGAGCAACAAACAACACAGACTTTTAACCAGTCCACAACCAATAACAGCATATTAAGAACATCTGGAAACCTGTATGAAGGATAGCAAGAAAGAGAATGGAGAGCGAGAAAACACAGACCTACAGGGAAGACACAACGTTAGTAGCACAATATGGATTATATGGAATTAAGTGCAGGTAGGGACAAAGCATCACAAGCAGCATTTGGACCCCTGTTGAATTCAACTCTTAAATTGTCTCTGGAAAATTGGGGGAAAATGGGTAAAATCATAGTGGGTGTCAATGTCTTCCTTTCATCCAAATTAGAAATTAATTATGCATAACATTCAAACACTAAAACTAAAACAATTTTCTGTGTGTGTGCTCAAGAATGCAAATAAAATAACTGTAATTTGTCATCTTAATCAGAAAACAGTAAGGGGATTTAGTATTATAGTATTTCTGCTCAAAATCTTTTCAGTCAATTCCAAAATTCATAGATAACAACCTAACATTGGGTGGTGGTCTAACAAATTTATTAAGCACTATACGTCGATTCAAAACACTCTGAATGAAACGTCTGCTGCTTCTGTTCATCCCAGCATCCACTGATGTCCTCTGATTCTAAGCAGGCCTTTTTTTATTCTCACTTCAGATTAATTCATGCTTGAGGGGACTAACACAGCTGCAGATGCCCAGTATAATGTCTCTGTGTTTGTGTGTATTTCTAAACACTAAACTCAAAGTAAACAAGGCTGTATTTTGATTTTTCATGGATCACCAAAGCTTCTACAAAGGTTACTTTCCATTTGCAAGTCAATGAGATCATATTTAAAAACCTGAAGTCAAACTGAAAACCAGAAGCCCTACTCAAGCATTCTACTATGTTTGAGTGTGGGATAAAAATCAATGTTAAAAATAGAAGCAGATCAGGTAGCAGAGGTCCTTTAGGTGTCTTTGGCTAATTAGGTCAAAGCAAAACTCCACACAGTGAATTTTCCAATCCATTTAGAAACATCAATTGAAAGTCCAATCACTAAACACCGCATGCGGAGTGGAAACCTTCCAATTCTCCTTTCTAATTAACATTCAAAGAGAGACATTTAAGCACAAGATTTTACAAACACATTGACACAAGTGACACCCCGTTGCCCTTTTGATTGAGAACCAACACGCCATGAGGGGAGCACAGTCGCTCCAGCCATCTGGTCCCGTGGCTGACCTCTGCTCCTGCCATGCAGCTCGGACACACTCTCCCAGTCAAACAAAGCAATATCATATTCGCCTGAACTGTGGTATAATTTGGTTTGGCTCTGAACGCAAAACACCTTGTGGCAAACCATCTGACCATTGTTACTGTCCCAAAAATGGTAACTATTACAGTATGTGTGTGCTCAGTGAACAGGATCAGATAATGGCAACAAACTCTAAACAAGCTTAGGATTTGAAATGATAAGGGAATAATTTTGGATTTGGGGTTATCCAGAGGTTAGACCATAAGTAATTCTACATTTTTGTTAAGTGGTATTGATCATTTAAATTGTGCAAATTGTTAGAATAAACTTTTTGATATGTATTGGTATAGCTCAGTATAGTTTCCATCACAAGCAATGCATTTGTTGAACCCAACTCTCAAACAGTCTTTGGAAAACTGAGCGGAAAAAAGTGGATGTCAAATAGTTTTCCATTCATTTACAGTCCTGATTCTCTGAAATTTTTATGGGATTTTACACTGTACATGGTGGGATCTTCAGTCTTCACAATTTTATATTGAGGAACATTTTTTTGAAATTGTTCCACTTATTTTAGATGCAGTTTGTTGCAGATTAGTGAATCTCTGTCCATCTTTACATCTGAGAGGCTTACAATACTCCTTCCATACCCAGTCATGTTACTGACTTGTTGTCAGTTAACCTAATAAGTTGTCAAATGCTCCTCCAGTTGTTTTTGATTTGTGTCAGTTACTTTTCCAGCCTTTAGTTGCCCTTGCTACAACTTTTCTTAAGATTTGTTATTGCCATCAAATTCAAAAGGAGCCAATATTTTCTATGAAATGGTAAAATGTCTCACTTTCAACAACTGATATGGTGTTTATGTTCTATTGGGAATAAAATATGTGTTTATGAGAATGCAAATCCTTGTATTCTGTTTTACACTGTCCCAACTGCATTGGAATTGGGGTTGTATATATTCCCAATCCTCCTCTGTTGTCTGGATGATATTAGGAGTACATTCAAGTTGTGTGAATCAATTTTGTCCACTTGAAGGCTAAAAGATCAGTGTAACAACCTGTGCGATTTCAAAGTTATACCCCCTTTTGCTTTACTTTTGGTGCAACTCTTGTGTTTAGTGTGGCATGTAAAAGATTTGTAACTGTTTGTTTGTATGTTCCAGGGCTGAGGCCTATGCTGAAAAGAGTGAGTGCATCCTTGCTTTGTCTTCTTCTATTCTTTACTAGCGTTACTTCTCATCCACCTCATTTATTTAAGTAAATGATCGAGCTATTCAGGCACTCTCTGGCACCACACCAAGCTACTGGTTTAATAATGTATCTTACAGAGCACATTCATCAATAAAAATAGCAATAAATAATAGAAACAATAATTTGTTCCAGACCGTGGTAAGGTGGTTGGAGGACTGCCTGATGTGGTCACCATTATGGAAAAAAAGGTAATGTCTGTGCATGTGTAAGTGTCATTTTGTCTCTATAACCACTCATATTGGTCTAAGAAGAACAATTTGTGTTTCTTCAGACCCTGAGTTTAACATGTACAGTGTGCGGTGATCCCAAGCCCCAGGTTTCATGGTTGAAGAATGGAGCAGAGGTTGAACCTGACGATCAGGTAAACACCACCACATCAGACACAACGGGTTGTTCATTAGTGAAATTATGTAACAGGGCTCTATCTGAGTCTTATTTCCAGTCTGTTTTAGCTTGCACATTGTGCCCCCTGCATCATGTTCAGCACTTCATCAACCCAGCTGTCCTTTCTTGTGATTAATTACCTTATTAATGAGGCACCACTACTATAGTACATTTCTATTAACTTGTCTCATAAAAGTGAGGATATTTCACCTTCAGCATTGTATCATATGAAACCACTGAATGCTGTAGTACACATGTACGTATGCACATGTGAAATGTAGATCTGTTTTTACAGTAAGAAATATATTAGTATTTTAACTATAAAATAACATCAATCTCATAAGGTACTGTGGAAATATACAATACATTTACAAGTAAATACTATGGCTGAAATAAACAAAACAAGGCTAGATTGGTGATGTGCTTTTCTCATCACACCACACTGACCATTTACTCTAGTTTCTTGTCCCTAACCCACCACAGATCCAGCTTTTGTTTGTATTACCTCTTGTTCCTTCCACATCTTGTCATCCCAATGTCCTCATCAGTGCCTACTGTCCTCTGATCCTACCTGTGTAAATCTGTACCTTCTCGTCGGTTCCTTCTCAGAGGACCCACCATCCTTCTCACCCATCTAGTGCAGGTGTCTCTGAAGGGCCCTCTGTATGCCACTACATACCATAAATAAACTCTACCACCTTAACTTAGAAACCTTTAGATTATGCTTTTCTTCTACCATAATTTATTCAACTTTCTCTAAGCTAAACTGACAGTCTGTGTTGTCAAAACACTTAAGGGAAGGAAAACAAAGGGATTCTACTTGCTTATGGTTACAACACTGCCAGATATAAATCTCCAGAGAAAGAATCACTTGTACATACATCAGGTGAGGTCAGTTTTCTCAGCACATCCCATGATCTGCCATCTTTACAGAAATGTACCTTTCATAACTCATTGACCTACTTGCCAGTGCATCTAAATCTACAGCTGTCCCCAGCCGGAGGAGGCTTTTTCAACAGCATCAGCATCCTGTGGTTCCTCCCGGCTTTGAAGATGTAGGTTTGAGAAGCCCTGGTCCATAAGGAATTTGAGTTGAAGTCTGCCCTCTGCTTTATTCATTCCCTCACCTGCTAATAATCTGTCTAAAACAAGAACTGACGTCCTTGGTGATATGTTCCCCAGTCCTCAGGAGTGCCTCTTTCCCACCTTGTTACCACAAAAACTACTGAAGATATTAACAGAAAACAACAGAAATATACAGATTCAGAGGATAATGCACTGAAACTCAAAATAGATGTAGTTATGACTGCAGAATGGTATATGTCTGCACACAAGTAAGTTTGCACAAGCACATCAGTCAAGCAAAAGCAACAAATAAATACAAACCATCGGTTAGTCTTTATTTGATTTTGTAAGACGATTCAAAAACCTCCAGGAGGATGTCAGGTTGTGTGAATTAAATAAATTGAGTGATGTTAAGACTGAATGACATTTTCTCTGTTCGGATGCGTTGAGAACGTCTGTACTCACTGAAATGTCTGTTCACAATCCACAGATGTTCTGCTTAGTTAATGAGAAAATGGCCTGACTCTTAAATGTTTATCGGGCAGCTGCTTTTGTGTACAAAGCTTAGAAAAATGTCAGGAGGTTTGTTTGTTTAGTGTTATACAGCGCTTAAGAAATGTGTTAGACTCAAAAATATGTACCATCATAAAGTGCTTTGATGCAGACTCTTTGCTTTTCACTGAGTTTTTGACATTTTTCTATTTTGAATGTTTTATACCCAAATTTGAGGCTACAGACCAGACTTACATGAATCAAGTATAAAATTCAGCCACTAAAACTCATTTTTCAATTCAGGAATTCAAGTAAATAACTGTAATTTGGCATCTTAATGAAAATATAATGAAGTACTCATTTTTTCGGTTCAAAAATGAATGAGTAAAAACAATAATTAGAGTTTAAAAATATCATTTCACTTCATGAGTTTGTGCGTACTAGTGGATTAACCATGACAGAAACATGAAGAATGATTTTGGTCTTTTTATCTTTTGGTGCAAATACAAATAACTTACTGTTTCTAAATCAAACTAGCAGGCTTTGAAATGCTCTGTTAAAAATCTGGCACTCTTTAAAACAGCAATTGATAAAAAAAAAATCCTGATTTTTCATAGGGAGGCTAATAATTTTGACCTCAGTTGTACAACATCTATGTTGTTTTCTGTAACTGGCTACCTTGGTTAATTACCATCATGGACTGGGCATAAATTTGTGCATGAAAAAATAATAAACCAACTCAAACTAGTCAAAGTAAGAACAACACTTATTCAATAATACACTTGAATGAGACAAGAGTACAGTGTTACAGCAGCCGAAGAGCAATAGAAAAGTTCATGTATTAAACAATAATGATAAGAGTTGTGCATGACATTGTGTAGAAGTCTGAAACTATTTCAAAACACTACACTTTATTTTTTAATTATTTATTTTTTATTGTTTATTTCTTTCATAGTAAAAAAGAAAATCTGCTAAGGAGCAGAAAGAAGAAGAACACCTATGTACTATTACACATGGAAATACTAGTAAAATTATCAATGTCACTTTGTTATAATATGTCATCTTTGACTGCTGATGACATCATGTCACTGTTTTTACTCCTGGTGAACAGCAGCAAATGATTTATTGTTATACTTTTAGCATTGTTCTTTTTTGTAGACAGACGCAGGTTTATTTACCTTGGCATGACATGTCACAGTAACATCACATGACCCTTCTGAGGAAGACAACAGGAAGTTGTCGAAACACGTCAAGGTAAATAAACCTACGTCTGTCTACAAAAAAGAACAATGCTAAAAGTATAAGTTTGTTGAAGACAGTATGAACCTTTTCGCATATGATTTATTGTTACTCTAGTCAGTCACTTTGAGAAACTATGGGTCCTTTTATGCAGTAATAACAGCTATTATTCATAATGAGAGGAAAAATGCATAAAACTGTGAATTGGTCACTCTAAACCAACCCTTGCAAAAATTAAGGGGTAGAAAGTGGATGGATGGAAAATGCATAAATCTGAGTAAAAACACCAGAAAACCAGCTTAGTTTCAACCATAGGCTACACATACGAACTGGTAGCCTGTAGTTGAAACAACTAAAGCAACCACTAGTTAACAGTTAAAGATGGATGATGATAAATACACTGGAAACTGCTTTTAATATTAGTTTGTTCAGTTTAAATTGATCACAATCAGCAGCAGATTATCAGCTACAACAGAATTTCAATGTGTCATCATGGAGAAGTCTAATCCAGTTAGATTATTATGGGACATCAGTTATGGACTAGTGCTCTTTTTAGAAATGTTTTGTGGCAAATTATGTGACATGTGAAAAATGAAGAAGAATGTAGGACAGATTTTCTCATTTGTATTTATTACCTGATGGTTTGGTTTACCATATTCACAGACCCTGTTCAGTAAACACAGTCTTCTCTTTATTGTTCAATTATTTAAAAAAGAAAAACAACTTTTGGAGAATCTAAAAGTGTCCCATCTTCTTTGGTTTTCTCCTCAAATTTACTTTAGTTCATATAGAGATTGATATAGCATTACCTAATTAAGGGCAGTTTTGCCCATGTGCATTAATTTCCTGTAATTTTTTATTATTAAGAGAAAGTGACCTCAAAGTGTAACAACACTGTCCTCACATATGAAAAACCACACAACACGCTATGTAAGTGAACACCAAGCGTTTCTGAAACTCCGCCGTTGCTTTGACCCACACCTTTAGTGACATTTCACAGCACATGTAGAGTTAATAATCCATTGTCACTTTAACAGTCATAAAGACAACATGGAGGCTCCTCTCAGGGGTCACACAGAGGTCATGTCCAACATATCCTGTGATTTTCCATTCATAACTTTATCTGTAACATTGTTTTAACCATGTTTTCCTTAATGAGAATAAAATTTGTCTGATCTAAGAGGTACTCAAAATATCTACAAGTATGGACTTTTAAAATGAGTGGGAAGGTACAAGAGGGGAACTTAAAATATTGGATTCTCTCCAGCTCCATTCACATGGTACCTGTCAGAACAACAGGTAGTTGAAGAAGTACGTAAGAGCACTTGAAATCTGGAGGCCTTTTACTTTGAATTTCATGCCATTATCTTCCTTCCTCAATTTGTTCTTCCAAATAATAATACAGTGGTACCTCATCATAAGAGTTTAATCCGTTCCGGCGTCACGCTCGTCACATGAAAAAGTCATGAGACGGGACTGGTTTTTCCATAGGAATACATGTAAAACCAATGCGTTCCAAGACCCACGAAAACTCCCATACACATTATGTAAACACACCCGTACGTGCACATTTATTCATTATTATTATTTGAAAAGGAAGTTATGTTAATTATCTGAAAAG
>JAQQAE010008915.1:0-14913 GCA_029823295.1 Pseudamia nigra
GATGTTCTGATCATGTGCACCTGATGTGATACACCTGTGTGTGATTTTAATCATTTTAAGTGAGAAAATATGTGGGGTGTCCTAATTTATTCCTCACCAGAAATTGTATTCTTTTTAAATTACATTTTACAGAAAGTTTTAAAAAGGTTTTTCTTAATTTTTAATTGTTTAGCTATATTACTTGAATATCTCAGTATTGTTAAAATTGGTATTAAATATCCATAATGTCCATACATGTTAAAAATATACGTAGGGTGTCCAAATTTTTTCACATGACTGTAGTATATCTAGAGAATTAGAGGAACAAGCAAAACAGTGACCAAATTTGCAACCCATGTGTGATTTGGCTATTTACCCATTTATCCACTCTCAGGCACTTCATTCCTTTTCTTTTTGTGTTACAGAGAAACTGTCATAAAATATACGCAACCCATCCGCTAAAGTCTACTAAGGAATTCTACAGTTATGTTCAGAGGTGCATAGTACTCAAGTAGATTTATTCCTTCACATGTTCTTGAGTAGTTTTTCCCACAAAATGTACTTGTAAAAGTAGAATTTTTTTTATTCTTGCACAGTTACATTAGGGACTAATTTTTTAAAATTTTACTTAATTACATTTTATTTAACATGAGTAGAAGTAAAAAGGTTGAAATAAAAAAACAAAATGATCCACTGAATTAAAAAAAACCTTAGCAAATTATCAAAATGAATAAACAAAGCAAAAAAAATGAGCCAAAATACACAAACATAATCACAAAGAGCAACAAAATAAACAAATAACAAAATAAGCAAATAATTAACAAAATGGACAAATTGTACAAAATAAGAAAAAAAGCAAAGAGGAAAATAATCAATTAATTTAATAAAAATGAACAATGTAATGAAAAAAAATCAAACAACAAGTTAACAAAATAAGCAACACTTTGATCGAACATCATTGTGGAAATAAACCAAAATGACCTAAACTCCTATTTGAAGGTGATATATTAGGTTGTAATTAACTCCACATTATGAAGTTACTCATTACTTGAGTAGTTATTTCATCAGATACCTTTTGACTCTTACCCAAATACTTGTTTTTATGAGTACTTCTGCTTCTACTTGGCTCATTAGAATTATAAAGTATCGATTGTTTTACTTGAGTACTGTTTCTGTTCACTCTGGTTTACTGGTTATGGCTGGCTACATAAAACACAAAACAAATTTATAATTAAATAAAAGAGAATAAAAGTATGTCTACGACAAGGCTTTTGAAGGGAACATCATTTAAATCACTCACAATGTTTCAGTTTGCAGTAATCCCACGTCAGGCTGTTATTTGGAATGGTGTAACACCAAGGGCCGTGCTTGTCCCTGTCGGGGTTCCGGCAGTAGTTCTTCTCCAACCCTACATGGGAAACTGTAGAGTGAGAATCCCCACTGTAAAACACACAAACACAGATCCTCATTTTCCATTTGTTATTTTGCTCACAGTGTATCAGAACTAACACTGGACCACGTCTCATAAAGATTCATACACAACCTTGCACTGTAAAAACACTCAAGCATATGCATACATGATGGCGTGCACATGCTGTCATGCACACACGGTACATACACACCTTAAGTAACCATGGTATGCCTGGAAAGTCTGATGCTGGTTTTCCTACAGTACAATGAATCCTCTGCATTTGGTGTACAGAACCCGTAGAAGGAAAACGCAGAGTTTTGTGAGGAGTGCTCATGGGAGTATGAAAGTATGCACTCTAAGCATTCAGCAGGGCTCAGACCAGCAGGAGCCATATCCTCTGTGGAACGATTTGGTTGTGCTCCCGATTTTTAGGAATTCACATCTAATCATGTGTCTTGCAACGTTCCATTTGGCTCTACCAGAATTAAAAGTAATCTCCTCAGATATCCAAAATATCCCTGCAAAGCAATTATTTAATGGGAGTCGAGACACACAAAAACATAATGCTAAGCAATAAACAACAATTTGTCAGTGGGTGAAAATAATTTCACTTCCAAAGAGAATGTTAAACAAGCTGTGGCTCTCTGCAGTTGTTCCTGGGGTGACCTTTGACCTTGAGTAGGGTAGACTTGCTGGCTGCAGTCTATGTGAAGGAGCTGATTGGCTTTGATCTGCTTTCTTCAGAAAGCACTTCCTGGGGTCAGGGGTCGGCTCTGGAACATGTCCATCTGTCTGTGCCATTTTGGCTTTTAAAATTCCTGTAAATTAAGTAATTCCAACAGCCCGACTTAAGCATTAAGAAACAGCTCTGGAATGGCCAGCCTTCCTGTCAGGATAGGTCACTTGGAGAGCACTGCAGGGTTTCTCCTCGTCAGTTAGATGAATAATAATTGGGCCTGGTATTGACCCCTGAGGAACGCCTGATTTCCTCTTGTTGTTTGTTTTCACTGCTTAGCTCTATTTACATGGAGAGTTTTACAAGGCAGTGGAAGTTGAATTGTCAACAAACATACATTAATTTATCTAAAAAAGAATGCCATCTTTTTGAGGAAACATTTTCAGTGTCTTTCATCGCAGCTTAAGCTTCACTGGAAATAGATGATCAGAGAAACAAGTCAGGCCCAGAATAAATCCTTTTGGTACCTGTTTATATGACGTGACCAGTCTGCGCAGGGAATCCCTGATCGAGTTATGGACAAACTGCCCCGGTAGGTCTCTCCGTTGTTTTCATAACACTCTGAGGAAGAACAAGATCAAAGTTATTTCAGACCATCTTGTCCAATATCACCAAGCGTACACCATGGTTCCAGTCCAGCAGTTTCTCATAAACATGCATGTGTGAGTGCTACATTTATGCTGCTGCACAGATAAAGTACCATTTTGATAACCTGCTTCCTTTTTTATGAACGTGGTCTTTAAAAAAGGAAGTTTGAAAATTTGGCTTTGTGATATGGATCAATGTAGTTTAAGGGCCTCTCGGTAAGCGGTGGTTCTCAAGTGTATCAGAAAATTTAAACCTTACTATGTCTATTCTTAAATAGAATCAGAAGAGGGCCTGCAAAAACTTACTGGTTGGCTGAAATTTGACATGTTTGGTCTTCTGAAATGTAAAGCAGAGAAACATGGGAAACGATGCACACTCTTGCCAGAGTGTGGTGTTTTTGTTCTTCCATGAAATGGAATTCATTGGGCAATATGCTGCCAAGTGGCCCAGTCCTTCGGGGGCAATATGGAAAGTGCCTGTGTAATTCCACTTTGTAAAAACATGACATGTCTTTTGAAGCATCTGTCTTCAGGGTTTCAATCACATTATTGAAGAAAAAACATGGAAATTAAAGAGGAATTTACAAGACCGCCTGTACTCTTTAGCAATCTAGTGAAGAGAAAATGCTCTGGTAGGTCTTAAACTGAAGTTACGAGCCATTTACCTATTTTTTGAGTTTCCTCTGCATCACACCTGGGGATATGGGTGCATTTAGCTATCCTCTGATTAGGGTCTGTAGTGAAGCACCATGGGAAATCTGCACCATCAGGGTTACGGCAGTAGTTCTCTCTGAGATCTCTATAACACACACACAAGCTACAATTTAAATGATGGTGCCGATGCCTGTGTTTTTTTACAGCACAGCTACAGTATCACTTTTCAGTCTGTCTTCCATCACCTTTGCTTTTGGCATTTCAACAGTCAAACACACAAAATGAACAAATCACCTTCTTGACACATCAGAAAGAACCAACTTCAGTCTGTCAGAAGCCATGAAACAAACATTACTCACTTGCATTTGAAGTTCTGAGAAAAAAAGGAGTGGTTATGAGGGAACTGGGAGTCCCAGCGCTGACAAGACACTCCCTCTGGAGTGACATTCATTGTGCCTCTGTAATCTGTACCCTTTCCCTGGATACAGGATGTTGTTACATTTCCATCTGCGTCCTCACTGGAATCTGACTCTACCAAAAAGAAAAAAGGACATAAAAAATATTTCTATGAGTGTAAGCATGGGAATCAAAGAGGAAGGCAAGTTTGTTCTCTCTCCTTTTTCCAAGGCACCAAGGAGGAAGGAGGAGAAGTAGAGGAGGGAGAAATTAATCCCCGCAAGAATGTGCCATGTTTAACCTGAAGACAAATGATCAAAAACAGTAGCATAACCCTTCCTCTCAACTGACATAGCAAACTTTCTGTGTATCCATAACAGTGGTCCCCCACATTCTTGCATGTACTGTCAGAACCTCCACAGCAAAAACAAATGAATTTGCTGACAGGCTGCTTTAAGGAAAACACATCAGTTCACATTTATGAGTAAAATACTGGGTTGTCAGTTGGAGATTGAAAATGTACAGTATTACTTTACAACAATTGGTGTTTTGCAAACCAACCAAAATATTACGTCCAACTCCAACTGACTGGGGCAAATTTATCCACCGGAAAAGTATTCCAAACATCTTCAGATGGAATTTTGCTTTTCAGCAGAGCACGGGCGGCAGTACACAGCAAATTCTCCCTTCTGGATTTCTGTCTCTGTTTCTTTACCCTTTGACAAATGGAATGGGAAAAGATGGAGGAGGAAAGGGAATGTTTTTGAGGCAGAAAAGAGAAGGCGGGTGGAATAGATGGATTCCTTGGCTTGATGTTATGCATGCCAGTTTCTGTGCACTACGATGTACAGGTCAATGGTTTTTATCTTTTTGAGGGCAGGCATTGAGGGATACACACATCTGGACAAATGCAGATCCCCCACCTTTGTTGTAAATCATTTCACATACTGTACAAGTACGTGTGTGTGTGCCTTACAGAAACAAAGACGGATGCTCTGTGTGTTTCTGGGTGCACATGTGGGAATATGTCAATGTGCTTACAAAGAAAACGTGACCAGTGGTACAACCTTGTCTTGGCAGCGATTCCTTAGCTCATCTTTTATTTTATGTATACGATGTATAAAGGCAAATGTTTACACTTTTATCACATTCTAGTAAAGTTATGAAATGTATCTCTCTAATACACACCAAAATATGAAACCATATGAAAAATCTGAAGTCACCAAAACTGTCTGGATAAGCAATGAATACAAAATTCCAGATCCTTAGACTAACATCCTTCTTGGCATTAGTCTTGCACAGTCAAAACTCCACACTCACACTGAAGAAATGTCTGACTGGGCATATTTACATTTGTTTAAACCAGTCACAACTGTATAACACAAGGACACAGTGATGATGACTAAAGATTGTCAAGAGGAAGATGATTTGGTGGATTATTTGAGCATGGGAAGGCAAACATTAAAAGGCAGTCGTTTTTTTCACTGAATTTTTCATTTAAATTTAGCACTAATTGTCTACGTCCAATGTCCAAACCACTAAAACCTATTGTGTCTGACCACTGTGTGAGGTATCGCTGTATAGTAGCTTCCATTGTAACACTCCACTGTACAGTCCCTTGTCATCTGTGTGTGGTTTTGGTAAAACAGCTGATGCTGTGAAGTTAGACAGCCCTCATTACAAACAACCTATTTATCCTTTCTTGTTGAGGTAGAAGGGATGTGAAGCCAAGCACCACATGAAACACTTCACTGGAAAAACAAATGTCCTGTGAGGCTCTGCAGGGGTGACCGGCTTTTCAGTCAGCTCTCCGCAACTACCCTTAAACCACCAAAGTCCTGTTTGTAACAAACCTCCTGGCGCCCTCAAACCACTTGCTGTTAGTTTCAAACCTCAGTCTATCCAAAAACCAAGCCAAAGACTCTTGATGGTGGATTACTTTGTCCGCTTCCAAATTTTATGATAGATTCCCCACAGTATGTTGCTGCATTTAGCATTACAAGTTTGGAAGAGCAGTGGCAATGCTGAATAAAACTAGCAAATCATAAATCAGAATATAACTCTATTTCTTCACTCTATTTGTATAAAAGGTGGTTTGCTAACAAATCCTGTTTCATCTGTCAAATTTACAAGGATCTGGACTATATACAGTCTGAAATATATCCTTACCGCACACAGAGATGTTGCAGTACTCCCATGGAGTTTTGGGATCCATGGTGTAGCACCAGGGACGGAGACGATTATTTGGGTTACGGCAGTAATTATCCCTTAAATCTTTGCCCCGGTACCTGACAACACAAGAGGGAAGAAAGGTAAACACATCAGAGAAAGAAGACTGGTGAGGTCTGTCTGCCTTGAAAATTACAGTCACTTATTAATGCATCAGCCATGGGTGTGTGTGCTGGGGATGTCTGTGAGGAAGGTTCATGGGTGATTATCAGATTTGCAGCTTACTTTTTAGGATGGAAGTTATGTTTATGAGGTCTTACGGAATCCCATCTCTGACACTCCTTGCCACTCTCTGTATGGTCCATTTTGCCTCGATAATGCTCCCCGTTACATGTCATACAGACTTCTGTCAAAGGAAAAATACTGTTAATCACCAGCATTTACATTATTTTCATATATTTCATAGTTCATTTAGTAATCAGCGCTGTAGGTACACTGCTCTAAAACATCAACATACATGCTGATTAAGGCCTGCCTCAGTAAGGATAAGGTGCATGCCAGTATCTCCTTCTAGATTTGAGTTATTTAATTTATTTATATAATCTATATTTTTCCAGGCAAAACATTAAGAACAGTTTCTTATTTACAATGTCAGCCTGGCAAGTGCCAGAAAACACTTATGGGGTTAAGGGAAGATTTCACACAAATCTGCCAACAGTGTCAGTTGGGAGGGTCTTACCCTCTGAGCACTGTGGTATGCCACACTCCTCAGCACGTACATTGGGGTCTGTGGTGTAGCACCACGGACCACCAGGATCGTTGTTGGGATTTCGACAAAAGTTTTCCCTCAGGTCTTGCACTGGGTACCTATCAGGATAAAACCTACAAGAGAGTAGACATACATAACTGAAAGTGTTAACTGATACTATAAGCTGCATAAATATACAACATTTTACGGAGCACTTGCAGTTGTATAGACTCCTGTACCTGCCAGTTAGTGCTCTCAGAATGGCGCCAAATGCATTTAATAGGCATTCGCATTAAGATGCAGGCATGTCGCCTCAGTCTTAGAAATTAATATTCCATTAAAATCCTAGACCGATCAGTCATAGTAATCCTATGCAAAGTAAGACATCAATACGTTTCTCCTTTCCAGGTTTGCACCTTTTGCATGATCGCCTTACTGATTCCTACCATACCCTAGATCCCTCATGTGTGAAGCAGCCAGACTCTGTCACAGCACAGTAACCACCAACAGTACAGAACAGTGCTACGAACCACTTGGAATAACCCATGCAAGTCTTTTGCTGGCAGCCTTTGAACACGTTTAAACCTAATCCCTCTCTGTCATCGACTACATCATGTCAGCCTGAACAAGGGACTGCAGGGCGCAGTTTTCAGAGGAAACGACCCTAGTTAGTCCAAACATATGGAATGTAACAATGGAGACAGGCATGGGATCACTGTACTAAATGGACAGTGTGTGAAATTCGTCTTCTGTCAGGGCAGAATGATGAAAATCTGGTATGTCAGCACTGCCCTGACCCATGCCGACTGCATTCTCCCTCCCACCCAAGGAGACAGACAAGACAGGAGATTAAGGGCACAGCACAGATGTGTGAACAAAACATAAGTAAAGTGACTGAAGGCTGAAAAGAAAAGCTGAGCATAACAGAGTGAGAAAAATATTGTGATCCTAGTGTGAAATTGATGATGTAAAAAGAAACAACATGCAGGAGAAGAAAAAAAAAACAGGAAAATGTCCACCCTCCCTTCAGCAGCTTGTCTGAACACTCTACCCCAGGCAATGACTCTTTTCTTAGGGGAGTAAGCACTGCTCTCTCCTCAGTGCCTTGGGGCTTCCACAAGGCTTCCACACTAATGCACAACATCATTCAAGCCAGAAGTAGAGGAAATCTCCGCCACGCAACTAAATCAAGAACAAAGAGACTGCAAAGGAGAAAGAATTGTAATGAAACCATAGTTTCTACAATACTGAAGTTAAGACTAATAGCAGAATTTCACTTATATGTGGTTTTATTTTAGCCTTAACACTTGTTTCTCCTGAAATGTTTCCTGCCACCCACGAAAAACTCACATCTGTTTAGCCTGACTCACAAGCTCAACATATTAATTGTAAATTGGTTTCCTTAATTTATAAATGCATTTACGAGGGGTCCTCACTTTGCAAAAAAGGCTGCATCTGGCAAGAGTCGGTAAAAGGCCAAGGCATGGGAGCAAGTTTGCCATAATGATGTTGCGCTAACAGATGTTGGCCAGTTATTCATCTCGTTGCCAAAGTCCATTCCCAGTGGAGTGGAGGCAGACACTATGCACACATGCTTCGATTTTAGGATAACATACTGGGTAGATTTTGAATATCACAAAAGATGAAATCTAGACCTGGAGTAACTGCTGCAAAATGTCTGGCAACATGCACCTAGTGATAATGGTCATGCTGTGGTGTAGCATGCAAATTCTCAGATTTAAGTAAGTGCACATAGAAAGAATCAGTTTTTGGAAGCAGGCAGACTGACATCTGTTGTCAGAACATTTGTAACGTGAGGACATTAAATCCAAGATGTATGGGTGTGTTTCCGTAGCTGAACGTGTTTTCTGACTTCCGAGTGGAAGAAGTGTAAGATGAAAAAAACTACCGTGAGAATAAATCAATTATTGCAGAAATTTTATTCTTATTTACACAAACAGGTATTTTCCACTCATTCCATTCTTTATTTTCTGCTGTTATCAACACAGACTTATTCTTGGTACCTGGTTAAAACACTAAACATAGGCAACAGGTGGAAGTCCCATTCTTGGAAGGGAACCTCCTGAGAAATCACCCTGGCCCCTCGGTGATCGGTCAAGCATGAAAAAAATAGTTATGTGAAGTTCAAATGGTGCGTGGTTCATTATGGTGGTAGCTCTCACTCAGCAGGACAGTCCCATGTTGGGCATGCCCACAGTGGCACTAAATCTCCCTTATGTAAAACTCCCTTTGACCCTTTGAAAGCTAAAAGTTGCTGACAAGCCAGGGCAATGTTGCTGGACATTACATTTGCCATCTGGGAAGAAGACTCAACCAGTGTGTCAAATAAATAATGACAAAAGAGGGGAGGAAAATAGAAGAGAAGAGAGGATGGGATGTTCAGGTGCTTAGCAGATCAACTCTGCTATGTGTTTCGATTGGGGAGTTACTGAATTAGTATTTTTCAAAGTGTGTCTGAGTCTTTGTGAGATCAGCTGGAGACCAGACAAAACATGATTTCACTCTATAAACCTTTGCACTTTCTCTCTTTTATTCTAGCTCTCCTCTGTCTCTTTTTCAATCTGCACTTCCTCAAATTCTTATTACTTTGCTCCGTAGCCCCCCACCCTCTCCCTTTTACAGTTATATAAACTTGTAATGAATGAGCACCACTAATGAGATGCTGGCACAAACCCATCTTTACAAATTCACTGAACCTGACTTCTTGGTAACCAGGAAAAAACATTTTTGGGTTACACCTGATGGCCTCCAGTGCAGCACAAAAAACAACCTCGACTGGGAGGACATCACCGTATGTGTCGAAAGAAATCTGACTGAACTCTGGACAAATGTTTAAACATCTCTGCGGCCTCCATCTTCCTTTAACCTCCAGAGGTGCAAGAGGATGATCTGAACATCAATAAATCAGCTGCTAAGGCCTGTTCAGTATCAGACAGAGAAATAAAAAAGGACATGCAGGAAGGTGATGGAAGTCTAAACATTACAGAGACAAGCTTTGAAGGTGGCTGGTTCAAATCTGTATGAACCTGGACAGTGGGAAGGAATGATTAACACCCCCATTACATAAACACATACATTAAACATCTGCAGGAGCACCTCTGGAAATATACAAACGTCTTATGTGATGTACTACCAGTTAAAGGTTTGGACACACCTTCTCACTATCAGTGTTTTTATCTTTATTTTTATTATTTTCAACATTGTGCATTAATATTGAAGACATCCAAAGTGTGAAGGAACACGTATGGAATTGTGTAGTAAACAAAAAAAGCGTTAAACAACTCAGAACATATTTTAACGTTATCAAAAAGGCCACATTTAGCTTTGATAACAGCTTTGCACACTCATGACACCTTGTCATCAGATTCACAAGGCAGTGACCTGGAAGAGCTTTGAGGTGAGTTAGTTTATGTAATTTCTTGTCTTAATGCAGTTTAGACTCTCAGTTGTCTTGTGCAGAGGAAGGGATGGTACAGAGCCAATAAACCTGTTAATGCCACTGCAGTTTTTGTATAAGTGCATATTATGGCAGAAATACAGTTAAGTAAGAAAAAACGACAGTAAATAATTATTTTAAGAAATAAAGGTCAGTCAAACTGAAAAATCTCAAGAGCTTTGAATGTTTCCTTATGTGCAACTGCCAGAACCATCAACTGCTATGATGAAACTGCCGCTCATGAGGATCATTCCAGGAAAGGAGGACCGAGAGCTCTGCAGTACAAGTTCATTCGAATTACCAGCCTAACAATTCAACTGACAATTCACAGCATTTCAGAGAGTGTTTGATGGTTTTGGCAAATGTGGGACAGGATGTGTTCTTGTCTTAATAAGGATTTGTACAGTTATTGTAGTAGTGCTAATAGTGCTATTAACTCTATACCCACCTGTCCTCTGCACAAGACAACTGAATGCTACAAGTGTGCAAAGCTGCCATCAAAGCTAAATGTGTCCATAATCTTTTACAGTTTGGATGGCTTCAGTATTAATGTACAATGTTAAAAAATAATCACAATTAAAAGAAAACACTGAAGGAGAAGCTGTGTCCAATCTTTTGACTGGTAGTGTATAAATATTAGGAATCTTTCCTCCTCTCGTGCGTAGCCCTTACTGCTACACCTGCAAAGCTGAATGAATGCTCCGTGGTATGTTCATGGTTTAAAAGGAGACTTACGTGTGCTCATTGATGTTATTATCAGACCATGCTTGACACGTGATGTTTGACTTTGTCCAAGACCTCCTCCCTCTGTAGTTGTCCTTGGTGCCAATCACACACTCCCTTATATAATCTGAGAAGGGTAGAGATATTGAAAGCATTTGATAACATCCATTCATGTTTTCATTTTGATACAAACTGTCCTTGTAAACTGTTTCTGCTCCAGTTTATACTGCGAGTCGTTAATTAAACATTTATTTGTGCACACAGGCTTGACCACCTGGTATATATTTTGGCTTATGCCATGTATGGTCAATAAGGCTTTTTTTAACAGCAAGTGTTTCAGCATGTCCCAGCTTGTGTGGTATTCTCAGAGCAGACAACTCGACTCAACTTGAAGTTCATTAAATGTCACAGGGGGGAATTTCAGTAAATTTTGCAGTAAATTAAAAGTGTTAGTTTCCACAGCATGCAGTGGTGAAATCTCTGCACTTTGAGTGTAAACAATGTTTTTTTTTTTTTGCTTACACTTCACTTAGTCTGCTACATGTTTATGAGTTTGACTCTCCCGGACTGAGTCATTACACAGCATGTCAACGGTGTGGGTTACTTTTATTTTGTCAACAGAGAAACCAGAGATCTTAAAGAGTGGCTCAGGATACTGCAGAGCACACCCAGTTATCACAAACAGTTTGCCTGTGTTAATTCCTCAAGCCCCTGAAGGTTCTCATGAGAAAACATCACATTACATAAAGTCAACTGAAACATCTGAAAGACATCTGACAAGCTTGACATTTACCTTTTTTCTCATACAAAGTAAAGTTAACGTTGGCCTGCCTCTGCACACCGTGGGTGAAACGGTCAAAAGGAAGCAAGTGGCATTTCCTGTTGTGCCTTTGAAAGTTGAAAGCCCTATAAAAACACATGTGAAATAGTTCAATGATGAACAAACCAGAAACAACAAAAATATGCAAATACTGTGTCTGCACTGCATGGGAAAAGTGTTAATGGAAATATGACCATGTCCTAATTATGAGCTAGGTATAATAGAACAAGAAGGAAAGCAAAACCCATAACTCACCTGCAGTTGAAGTTTTTCTTGACTTTTTTGCACTTCCGGGCACAGTTTTCCTGTGATTTACTGTTTCGCACTGTGGGAGACTGAGGACAGTCCGTGCAAACCAGCATGTGGTTCTCTGTTTTCTCATACTTTTGTAATGACTGATGAGTTCTCCTACAACAACCTGCAAGAACGCAGGAACAAAAGTGAGAACACCTGTTGGAACTATATGTGCAACCAAAAAGTCAAAGATGGCTGTCAACAGTCAAACAGTCCAGCATCATACTTAGCACAGTTGTGTTCCTTTCAGTTGTTTTTCTGTCCTTCTAAGCATTTTGTACTAAATTATACTAAAATCACAGCAATTGAACAGCCAAAGAAATATGGATACTGAATTTAATTAAAATATTCTGTTCAGTCTTATTATGCATTATTACTGTACAATATTGTTATCGTGTTTGTGATTTTTAAATTGTTCCCTTTTAAGATTCTTTTTGTTGAGTGATGAGAAATTAAATCTGCAGCATCTCATTGTTTTTGGTATCATTGGACAAAAATTCCAAAATGCAAATTACTTTTCAGCATAGTGTAATTCAAGTCATCAGAGAGGAAACAAGACTTCTACTCCCTTCTGTGGTCTCTTTCACAATCTGATGGGGAATGGAGTTAAATATGCAATTACCAGCCACTGTTAAGATTCAGTCAGAGATGCTTGGTCGCGACAGGGAGGCGGTTTCACTTTTTAACAGCAGAATGAAATGACAGGTCATCTACTGTATGCTTTTATTTAGCACCAAGAGGAAAGAGGTGCAGAGAGAGGGTGTCTTTTTTAAATGCAGGTGTTTTCCTGATTTGGCCTGCAGCCTTAATACTGTACTTTGTATAGGTTGGATACCTTTCAAGCAAAAGATTAAACACCTTTCTTTATGTTGACCTTTAAACACCTTTATAATTTTGTAAACCCTCACTGAATCCCAATATCAAGTGAGCAAATAGATAAAAAAATAAATTAAATATGACTAAAAATGATGAAACCAATGCTTAACATTACATTCAGTCATTTTAAATCTTAATTAACTCAGTATCTAAGTAACAAAGCATAAAACATGCTTTGGGAAGATGTACCAAGTCATACTGCTCCTCACAGTCTTTCATGGTCACTGCTGGTTTTATTACATGCATGCATGGTAACTTTGGCACTGGTATTACTTTCAGTCCCATGTGTGGTTTTAACCTTGAGGAAACCAAAAACCAAAACCACACCAACCTGTGGAAAACCTCCTGTCAATGTAGGAACACAACTGTGGCCTTCATAACAGCAGACTGCTATTTGAGGGCTAAGACTTGGTTTAAAGGCTGAAGTTACTACTAGGTTTAGGTGAGTGTCCTAATCAGGGACATGTCATTAGGGTAGGCATTCATTTCTGTTGATTGGGGACCAAACATTATGTCAGTGGTCCCCACAACACAAGGAAAAAAGAGTGAATACTATATGAGCAGTATAGCATTTACATATTTTGTCAGATTGAAACCAAATTTGGCACAAAGGTAGGGAGTGATTTTGAGATGAAATGGATGAAGGTCAAGGTGACATTTTCAGCCCATGCTGTTGTAATGGTAAAGACAGACTGTCAACTATCAAACTCAAAAAAGACACCACAACTGGTCTTTCATATGGTGAATAACTGTGAAATGTCAAAGTCAAGGTCACACGTCTGTCATATGGATAATAAAACAGACTGGTGAGGATATTGCACTCTGTGGCCCCTTTAATGCCAAATAAACCATGGTTGTTGAATTAGTCTCATTCAAATTCACTGAAACCATGGTTCCATCCGTGACCTGGTCTGTGTTTACACCACAGACTGTATATATTACTGGACAAAGTGACTGTGACATCACTCATTAGTTTCCGAAGGGCCGTTTTGAGGCCAATCAGGTTGTCACTTCCTAGCTGCCATTTTGGATCCATAAAGAGGATGTAACATTCATTCTGTCTGAATGAATGTTTGGTGGTGGTCAGACAGGCCGCTGGCACAAATTAGCTGCCACATTTCTGTCTGTCTGCCCCAGAGCAGGTGTGTCTACAGATGTAGCTTACCACCACCACCAGTAGTGAATGAATAACAGATTCAGTGCCAGACAAGCAGACTTGAAAAGCGCTATATGAAGCCAATCCATTATTATTATTATTATGATGACGCAGAAAAACTTCACCACACAAAGTCATATTACAGTGTTGTTAGTGTAAACACTGACCCACAGCTGGAGTCAAGTGTATTTCAGGTAAAACTAGGGTAAAACTTCACTAGTGAGCTGTTACCATAGCAACGTGTCAATCAAACCCAAGCGTGGCAATAATTTGTTTGATTATTTGCAGCAATATCTTAATAATGGAGCAAAAAGCTAAAGATGGACCACCACATTAATTATTACAGGGTCCAAATAATATGTTTGAGACCATAAGCACTCACGACAAAAATTTATTATAAATTTAAAAAAATATTTTAAATTTATTTTAAATTTATTTAGTATTTTCAGATAGAAGTCCAATGTATCTCTCTGGAAAAAAAGCTTCTTGGAGCTGGATGAACGGTTCCCCAGCGGCCAAGAGGCAGGATTACAACTTAAAGTTACTTTCGCATTGGCCTCACTGAACTGCCCCAGCCGTGGCCCACTGGTTTACAAAGATTGCGAGTTCAACTTTTCTAATCAGGGATCTGTCATTAACAGTTGGCAGACAAAAAAAAAAAAAAAAAAAAAACAGACCATAATATGATGACCTACTACCATCCAGCTCAATTTTTAAACAACCTTTTTTGTAGTTTTGCTAATCTTCAAGTTTACTTTAGTTTGCTACAACCAGCAAACATCTTAATGATTTAAGTCAAAACCTCCATTAGTTTATTATACATGTTAACATATTTATTTATTTATTTCGAACCAGAATTTAAAACAAAAGGAAAGAACAAAACATTGGCAGAAATCAGACTCTTTGA
>JAQQAE010008916.1:0-14912 GCA_029823295.1 Pseudamia nigra
GGGACAATTTGAGCCTCCTGAAAAGTTGGTAGTGTTTTGTCCCTACCGTCCCTATGCAAACCTACGCCCTTGATTTCCCTGGTTCTTTTTGTAGACTTGACTCTTTTCCTTCGCGTATGCGTGTTTTGTCTTATACGTGTGTGCTGATATGACGCTTTAAGGGACACTTGGCCAGTGGTTTGGTTCTCACGACTGGGAAGCAGTCACAGGGTCAAAACCATGCGGCCCTTGAACAGCTCTCCCATCATTTCCTATGACAAAAAAACAGCTCCGACTCGCTCTCAGTGTTTCAGCATTCCTCTTTGAAACGCCGAGAGGATTTTTTCCCACCGCTCTGACTGTTTACCATGTTGTTTTCCTCCCCTGGCCCACTGAGGATAACATGAGGCCATTGGTGTGGAGTCATTAGTATAATGTGAACTGTGAAGTTATTGCACCTTAGAGTGTTTGTAAAAATACCCAGCCAAGAATGTTGCTGCTCTGCTGCTGGGATATTTCACGTACAGCTGGGTGTGAAGTAAAATCCTCAAATTAAGTGTAAAGTCTGTGTTTTTATTGGAGCAGGAGGGCTAGGTGATATGGCCAAAAATGTTATTATGATAAATATGCTCATGTCAGTTCATCTTGAAAGTCTGGACTTGATTTATTCCTGTGTTCAAGACTTTCATTTTGAGTGAATGCTGAAGAAGCAAGGTCATAATTAAATGATGCATAAGTTATACAACTAAATGATGTAAAAAACACACAACAAAGATGATATAAAAGACAAAAATAAGATGGAAAAGTCTTATAAGATGCCAAAAATGAAAGACATAACAGTCTTGGAGATGTATCATGAGAACAACATAAACAATTGAATATAGGTTGAAAAGTATTTGGAAATGGTCATGTTCTGGTTTTATGTCGTTGAGTGAGTGTACAGTGAAGCCTGTGGACTTGTGTTTTGCCTTTTTAAGGACGAGGCAGAGACAAAGAAAGATGAAGAGCCAGAGCAGAGATGTAAGGGTTTACATTAAAAGCCACTTCTGGCATTTTTACGGGCATGAGATGGCTTAATGGCTTTTTTTCACCGGCCAGGTTGTTGATGGGGAAAGAGCGGCGATGCTTCAGAACGCGGTGCCCTGTGTGGATGAGCGACTGCAGAGGCTTATGTTGAGGAGTGATTGGCCATTTTCTCGAAGATGAAAAGCAGCACCAGGACTCTTGACGTCCTGGAATTTGTTAGATTAGCATGTGAAACTTTGACTGAACTTACAGACTCTTTAAATCTTGCCCACAATGCCTTGCTCATACACAAAGGCTCAGAGAGGAAACAGCGGTCGGCTAATTTAACAGGGGCTGTGTATGGGGTGCATGAATGTTGACATGGGACTAGCTATTTATAGAAGCACTTATCCTGATGCTTTCCAAGAGAGAGTGAGTGAAAAAAATCACATATTCTAAACTTACACCCACTGAGGGATCAGTAACACATTTTAAGCAACATTAAACAGAAAGTGTACTCAAGTACAAGTACAGTGGTATCTCGGATAATGAATTTAATTGAGACCCGGAAGTGACTATTCGTTCTCTGATTAAAACCTCGTTGTCCGAGTGAAAGTTTTTGCAGTTTTTTTCTTCAGCATCTGAATTTTTCATTGTCAGAAGAGTTCATTGTCTGAGATACCACTGTATTAGTATAGTATTAGTCAAAGTACTTCTTATCTTCACACAGGTTATTTATCTTACAGGTACAGTGGGACCCTATCATATGAGCGCATCATCATATGACTTCTTCATCACATGACTAAGATGTTGGGCAAACTTTTGTCCTGTCACGTGAGCAAAAACTCATCTTATGCATAAAATGGGTCCCGAAAGGAGCGTGTGCTACTCACCCACCGCATGGAAACGTAGAGAGTTTAGTCGAGTTTTTCCTTACCTGCATCTTCCATAGCTCCCTGGATCCTGGCTTCAGACTGTGTTTTCCTCCTGTGGTCTTGACCTGTGTTTCCTCCAGTTCGTACCTCTTTTTGTGGCTGTTCCGATCAGCCTCCGTCTCTGTCTACTCTGTCGGCTCCATTCCATAGTTGCATACGACTTCTGCATTCTGCCATCTCTTTTCTGCTTGTGCCTCAATAAACTCTGTTAACTGCTTTTCTTGACTTCATTGACTGGTTGTGGCTAATAAACGTAGCAGGCTTTGTTGCATCATCTCTGCACACATTACACACTAGATTTGCATTGCCACACCCACTTAAGGCTGGCTGAACACAGAGAAACGAGGCTGATCCCAACTCAATTCTATGAGTCCGGTCGACTGGTACATGATTGAACGCACCACGCACACAGCTGCAGATTGACAGCATGACTCACGCCTGGTAACTGGCACCATCTATCGACAGTAAACATTGATTGCATTGTGACCAACATGTCCAACAATGATAAAAGTCTCAATGTTGAGTCGTGACCTCCGCAATCAAGCCAATTTCCAGGTGAGTTGAGACGAAGTGAGTCGCGTTTCTCTGTGCTTGGCCAGCCTAAAGCAACAGGTGCAGGGTCTTGGAACGGAACAATTGGTTTTACATGTATTCCTATGGGAAAACCGGTCCCGTCTCACAACTTTTCATGTCACAAGCGTGACTCCGGAACGGATTCAACTTGTATGATGGGGTGCCACTGTAATAATGATTATGCAAAGTGTACATTAATTATCCTCATTAACATGACAGATCCAGAACCAGACAAATGCAAAAATGAGAAAAGAGATTTGTGTTCAGCAAATCAGCTACTCTTTGAGGTTCATATATATTTTTTTCTTTTTTGAGGTACATTTACTCCACTGTAGTACCCTCCCTGGTCTACAAGAAGCAAGGGAATATTTGCCTTTAAAAGACTATTGATGAGATTTACTCAAGTGCAACAATAGCTCTGGAAATGTGTAGATGCTGTTCATTTTGCATCCCACCTGTAATTGCGTATGTATTTATGCGAGCTTTGGTGTTCACAGACGGTGATTTCTGGGAGTGTTCCTGAGCCCATGCAGTGATTTCCACTAGAGAATTGTGTCTGTTTTTAATGCAGTGCCGCCTGAGGGCACATAGAGCATCCAGTTTTGACCTTTGACCTTCCTCCTGATTCTCTGAATCTTCTGCTATCATACACTGTTGATGGTGGGACCTTGAACGTATTCACAATTTCACATTGGTGAACACTTTCCTGAAATTGCTCCATCGTTTTTAGACTCAGCTCGCCCTGTTGTTTCTGATTTGTGCCAGTTACTTTTCTAGCCTTTTGTTGCCCTCGTTCCAACTCTTTTAAGATGTGTTGATGCTGTCAAACTAAAAATGAGCTAATTTTTGAGCTTATATTTTAATTATGTCCCAACTTTTTTTTGACTTGACAATATACAAAATAATCCCTTGAATGAACAAGAAATGAGAAAAATCAACAAAATGATTAAGAATTAATAAGTAATAACATATTTTTAACACATTACCAGCTAAAATATGCATCATATGTCATACATATGATGCACATAAAGGGTTCAACACATAGTTTTGGTGTAAAAATGCCTCTTTAGATTGTACAGGCCATTGACTCCTGCACTCAGTGTGTTTTCTAAATTGAGCTACTTCAGTAAATCTGGCACTAGGTGTTTTATTCACTGTGTTACATCCAAATTAAGTTTCCACGCAGTATAAAACTAAATAAAACTAATAAATATCCCTGTAACCATGGGAAGAGTGAAAACATTTCTTTTAAAGGCAAAATCCTGAACATTCTCCAATACGACACAGTAATTAATCACAAATATCACCATTTGACTTGTAGCCTGAATACCACTTACGGCTGTGATTCCATAAATAGTAACGGTGAAAATGTCATAATTCAACTTGTAAAACGTAGTTCAAATGGCTGGTGTGATGTTTACGTGATCAAAAAGCATGCATTTGGTTCCAGCTCCTGTATTTCTTTAAGTATGGGAGCTGAGCTGGTCTGCATGTTTGCTGTTATTCCGATCTCAAGTGAAAACACTGCAGCGAAAGTGACCTGAACCAGCAGCAGGAGTTAAAGGTGATACACAGAACTCACTTTGAGGCACAGCAGCACTTGGCTCTTGCTTGAATTTATGAGTTATTAATTTATACAGTGTGCGAATGTTTAGCAGGGGCAGCCTGACACTTCCCAGGTCTACAGTTGTGCCTTCGTTGGCAGGGTTTGGAGCCTTTGAAAAATATCAGAGATCATGTCTTCTAGATGAGCACATAGATGGAAACAGAGCCAAAAATGATATCATGGTAAAAATGTTTAGACCTGTAAACATTAAAACTTTTTATTATTTAGTGAAAAAGTCACATTGTGGGTAATACTGAGGTTGCGATTTGTGGTTTGAGCTAACTTAATGTGTTATTAAAGGAGAGATATGAAAAATAAAGGTTCTGTGCTTTTTAACATGATAAAACAGTTCAGGGTCAAATAGTGGAGCTTTCCTGATCCGGTTCAACTGAATCTGCCTTCTCCCTGCGACGTCATATCTCCTGCCAATCACGTCAGCCTGTGGTCTATGCCCCGCCCCCTTGGACTCAGGTCAGGTCTTGGCATGGTTCACTTCACACCAGTCCCTACCGGCGTCTGGCCTCATTTGCATAAGCCACACTCTGAGAACTCTGATTAGTTGGACTGCTCTGTCACTCAGAAAAGCAAATAGCCAATCACAACGAGGGGCAGGGAGGGACCAAAACGGGATTTTTTTTTCAGCCAAGGTCCAGAGACGGAAAAAGAAATCAGTAAAGAAAACAACAATGTGATGGATTTTGAAGCTTAACATAACATAGGGCTGCAAATTAGATCACAGTCAAACCTCCTCAATCTTTAGGCTCTTTACGGTGAAAATCCAAGTTTGTTTGTGTAGAAACTCATTGGTGTAAATAAAACCTGTAGAAATTTGAGTTTGCTCAGAAATATCAGTCCTGATTCATCCACAGGGCTCATGTTTGCTTTTCATAAAGATAATATACTAAATACTTTAACACATAACATTTTATTGACAATGTTACTTATTTTGTTGCTCGTTTTTCCATTTTTTGTTCATTTTGTAAAATTTTGCATGTTATTTTGCTCATTTTATTAATATTGTATTGATAACTTTGCTTACTTTGATGCCATTTTGTTGATAACCTCACCTACTATTTAAGTACATGTAATGAGGTAAATATACTTGAGTACTACCCACCTCTAGACATGGACAAGAGGAAAAAGGAGCCACTTTGGATTTTTATGATTTGTGACATCACATAACAAAAATAAGTCAAAAGTAAAAGCAAAATGCTCCCAGGCAGTGAGTATTTTTACATTATGATTAACAGAGTAATCAGGAAAAAGGACAAACATAAGCACAAGGTACAAAATAGTGAAGCAAATCAATAAAAGTGAATAAAATCAGAAGAGAAATGAACAAAAACAATCAAGAGATGGAGAAAAAAACAAACAAAATCAGCAGCAAATGAACCGAAAATGAGCCAAAAAAGAAAGAAAAAGGAACAAAAATAAATGAACTAAATGAGGTGTAAAATGAAACAAACTGGACAAAAATACATGTCAAGAAAATGCTTTATATAAATAAATGATCAAAAACTTAAAAGTTTTTTCTATGCATTATAAAATGGTAACTAAAACATAATTATGAATGCACTACACTAACAGGTCCTGCCCTGATTGACATACAGTAATTTAAACAATTTTCAACCACTACCTGCTTAAAATACATGACATTTTAAATATTTTTTGGACAGTACCATAAATCTAAAAATGTCAAAACCACAGTGTTTTTAATAATCCATGAATCAAAGTGTTTTGCCTTTTGTACTTCTCTCACTGATTTCACATCGACTCCTATATGTTGGCACAAAATCAACTGTACTGTCACAGGCGATTAATAACTTACTGTAAAATGTAGATTTCATATGTAGTTTGAATGTCTTTTCTTTGTTGATGTTGAAACAAAGCAGCATGAACTTGTGAACCGCACTGAAACTCATTTTGCCTTTTTCCTCCCTTATTTCCTCCTACATTGCCTCAAAGTGAAGAGGCTGCGTTGGAGGAATAAGACCTTGGTGTTTCGACATCTTTGGAATTTGGACGTGAATAAACTCGATTAACAAATGCATGTTAAATACGCTGCATGAGATCCACAAAGTCTGACAAACAGCATGGTGTCAAAATGTGGCTTCATTAGGTTTTGGGCAGGGGCTGCAACCTGCCACATTGTAACAGATATAAATGCACAAAATAATGAATGAAAATCAACCACAAGATGAACACAAACCCCCCCCCAACCCCCATCTCCGCTGAAATATTTACCTGTGAGTCATACTGTATTTGCATATGCATATGTGAGTTAAACTAGACTTTTTAGCCCAGTTACTACTGAAATTACAAATTGTGGGCAATAAAAGGCAATGAATGAATTTTGTTTATACTACCATTGTTTCTGTCCTGAAACCATTTATCCTTTCATAACGACTGATGTGCAAATCAACCAAGACAGGCAGTGTGTTTATCAAGCACCACCCCCATAATATTTACCAGCAGTCGTGTGTGTCGGTCTTAGCCCAGCCTTTCACAGCAACATCAACATTGACAAACCTCCCAAAATTCAGGGTGAAGAATAATTCCCGTAGCCATGCATAAACAAATACACAAAGCTGTTGGTGTATAACTTGTGAACATATTTTGTGCAATATATATGGTTTTGTTTAGAGGCTTTCTTTGGAAATATGCAACTCATTTTTTTTTTTAGATTTTATCATTTCACATGACATTGTCAATTTGATGTTTTTATCTAACCTTGCTAAACATTCATAGGTTTCTCATTTACAATGTTTACCAAAGTAGCCTTTAGTTAACTCAAATGACCTTTCTCCATATGGTTTACAGGTGTTCAACTCCTACATTTTTGGTTTTAATTGCCGAAGCTACAGTATGATTTAAAACAGGGGTTTTCAACCAGTGGTCCACAGCCCTCTGGTGGTCCATGAAGGCATTGCAAGTTGTCCCTGGCCTGGTTTCATAGTCTAGCCAGCTCTGTCATGGATGTGTCAGCCCGAACTTCCAGAGCTTGCAGCAAAAGCAGTAAAATATTTTTTATGTTTTGCAACTACCTATGTGCATTTAGCACACTGGCATACCTGAACAAAAAGCAAACGGCAAGGCTGGAGGCAGAGAATGATATGAGACCGTCCTTGCATCCTTGACTCCTTATATTTCCAACTAAAGGCCTTGAATTTGAAGTATGACGTTACTACACAAACCACAACTGATTGTATTTCCTCTGCAGGATGATCTGATGGAGGACACGCCTCTTTCCAAATACCCCTACTGACCCACCATCAGCCTCATCGACTGCTCAGAGCACGGACACAAAGCATGAACCAAGGGAAGGAAGACCTGGATGTGAGGAAAGCCTTGCCTGGGTGCTGTTTATCTCCGCTGACTTTTCCCTTGAGACTGACAGTGTTAGATCAGTGAAGAAAATGCCGTATTTGTAGCTTTGTGTGGCTTCATTGCAAGGGAGTCTTTTTAATGAGACTTTTAGTGTCACTGAAACTTTTCCACATTCCCTTTAAAGCTCTGGAGCTCATCAGCCTAGTGGGCAAACCTGTGTCTTTCTTCTCTGAGGTGAGGCAGTATTACCTCTGCATCCTGACTAACCTTATGTATGCACAGCACTTTATTGTGACACAAATAGTCACAATGCCCCCTAGGGGACATCTGAGGGAATGTGGAGCAAGGTTGCTTTCGGTCCTGCATTGTAATTTAACCTCAGGTTACCCAGCAGGGAATGAGAACATGAGAGACGAGGGAATGAGGACATTAAGAGGCTCAGAGCACACTGGAAAACACAACACAAACATTTAAAAACATCACTATTATTCTCTTAGGTGACCGAACATAGGAAAAGTGCACTTTTTCACCAAATGTATAGTTAGCAAAGATCGTCTTTGAAGCTGACATCTGAGGTCTTATCTAAACTACACACAGAGAGTAAAGGAGCTTCTATTACTCAACAGCCATATCTTTGAAAAACTAGGTTAAACCGTAAGCCTCTAATCTCACAATTCGAGTTTCACATTTTTCTAAATTCTGTGCATATACAGTATATTGTGTTTACTGTTGCTGCCTTCATTGTGCAGTTATTGTGTAGAAAACCTGAATTTGGTTCAATGTTAAAATTTGCATATAACACCTTAATATTAGTAGATGTAAAACACATTCATGTTTGTCATTAAATCTGCATTTTAATGGATAAATTGTTTGTTTCTACACAGGGCATGTTTAAATGCTTACAAGTGATGATGACAAGCAGACCTGGGGGTGATAGGATTAAGCTTAGACTGTTGTTACCTGCCTGTCTATTTGCTGCAGTATCACACGTGCTGGAACTAAACTGTTGTATTAGAGTTTTTAAATCTAGTGTTATCTTACTTTAAAGTGCAAACAGTGATGTATGATACTTTTCCATTGAAATGTAGACTGTAAGAATTTAGTGAAGTGTTTGATAATAAATAGAAATGACACAACATAAGACCTGAACTGCATAAACTGAGATGAACGTTGTTGGTTTGCCAGTTATTCCCAACAGTGCTGAGTCATTGTGATTTAAGGGTTGGTCTCATGTCGACTGTAAACACACCTCAGCTTGAAAAAAGAAAGCCACTCCCTCCACACACACCAACTCCACACCTGTAGTTCAACAATGAACCCATTCAAACCATACTGAGTATTTATATTGCTGTATTATATTTAATGTCTACAATAGAATCAGTTTGAACCAAACTGAAGTGTAGACAATTTTAAACAGCAGCAACATTTTTTTTTTGTAAGAACAATCACAAGTCAGAAAAACTAACTTGTAAGGATTGATATTTATAGAATGGGCAACAAAAGGTTAAACATGTAGGGCAGTGCCGCCCAGAATATGTACTAAAAATCCACTGCAATATTCTCTTATTGGTATTCAATATTGTTTTGAGGTGCTTGAAGGATTAAGGACAGTAGGAAGGAATAAAACAACACATATTGGCCATTTTTTTTCTCCACACTTCATTCATGCTACACTGTCAGGGAGCTCAGCAGCATGTTGAAAATCCAAACACAGCCACCACAGCTTGGCCCCTCCTCATGCTAGTCACCAGCCACACATTTTCCTGTGGGTGTGGCATCCCATTCCTCAACCACGAGTTATTGAAGGTCAACTAGTGTGGCTGTGTTGGTCACTAGCAGGTACAGCACACTCATGCTGATTCCACCAGAGTATCAGTATGAACGAGTTGGTCATAAGAATTTCTCAGAAAGGGATAACGTGTATTCTATTCTATTCCTGTGACTGGAGCAGACCTGGCAGCCCTTGAAGCTCAAAATAAGAGTGAATACCAACAGAAGAATATTGGGAATTTTGGAACATTTTTTCAGGCACTACCCTCATGTTATACTGTGTTGCTCAGTAAAGCATTTAACATATAGTTATGTAGCATTTCATGTGATTTTGTTCCATTCATCTGCATGTAAGTCTTAAAGTGTGCAACAAAGCAAGTCTTTGTTTGACACACTGCAATGCATTTAGGTTCCTTGAAACTTGAATATCCACATATCTTCTCTGGGTTTGAAGGATCTATTTTGAATAAAGATTTCAAGAATCATTCATCATTGTTTCGGCCCTAAATTGTCCTTTTTCAGCTTTTTCTTTAATGTCTTGTAGGATGAACATTTAAAAGTGAAATTAAGCTAACCGGATAAAATATTAAGTTTCTAATGTTCATAACTTTTAGAATGAATTACCAACAAGTGTATTTTAATATCAGAGGTGTCTTTTTAATTGGGATTTTTCCACACTGCCCCAAATTGTTCTGATTTCAAGTTGTACATTAATACTTTTTTTTTTTTAACAAATATCAAACTTCTGCAATTACAACTACAAAATCATACATATAGGAAGGACAGTATACATAAAGTAATGCCAGTTCATTTTAAATTTCAAAACCAGATTAGAAGTGTTAACACTATGCCCAACCAGCTAAGTAACTTAACCTCACCCAGCTGGAACGGCATGGTCAAAGGTTAAGTATATACGGACGGCGCTGCTTGTAATTGTCATACATTCAGTTTCTTTCCCTCACTAGGCACTGGCTGAATGACACAAGTGGCGAAAACAGGGTCGTGTCCAGCCCAGCAGGTGGCGGCCGTAGCTGGCAGTGGTCAGCACCATTCCAAACAAAGCCAGGATCCCAAAGTTTCCCCTCATTCTTTTTTCTGGATCTGAAGGGATTAACAGTAACAAGATTTCAAAAACCTGCATCAAATTATTTATAAAAGAAGAAAAGACTATTATTTCTGATTATTTCTTCAAATACCTCCACTAGAGTATCCATGTGCATACACCTCCCTGCTAATTATCCATATGACTCCAAGTCCGCTGATAATGCGCTGTAACATGAAGATACCATTAGCAGGGAGACAGGGAAACTAGAAAATACATCATCTCTCTACATAAATGTCCATTCTCAGCTGCACACTTTGCTATATTTTCCATACAGCTCACATCCTTCAGTCCATTGTTTCACAGTTGGAAGATATGATTTAAAGGTGTAGTCTACGATGTTGGCAAACTAGCTGGTACGCGATCGTTCGTGGCGGACCAGTGTAAATTAAGCAGGCAATTTGGCTTGCAGCCTCACAGTTGTTAAGCTAATCTGTTATTTCTTACCTGTACCAGATGTTGAAGGAATCTGAAATGCAGGCCGTCTCTCCTCAGTCATCCTGCGGTTAGATGCTACAGTTGCTAGCTCCACAGTAGCTACCGTTATGTCTGTGCGAGTGAGTGCATGAGCTCGTGCACCTACAGGATGAGGTTATACGCTGCTTTGACTGGCAGGTCGCCTGTCTTAATTATTCACAGTGGGCCACGACAAACCGTGGGCTACCAGCTACTTTGCGAGCATCATCGACTGCACCTTTAAGTCTAGTGGCTAATAACAAAAGGAGCTCTGAGTGGGTGCAATATATTTTTCCACAAGTTTATCATGGGTACATTATGTGCAATGAAGAGTTGTGACTCAAACGCTGAATCACAATCAAGAATTTCATTTATCTGCATGATTTTTTTCCCCCCAATACACTTGTAGATTCGGACAGTCCCAAAAATATGTGAAATCTCCCCTATTATGTTTTAACATTTTAATTATTTTGAATGCTCTATGTCTAGCTTTGTGAAATGTTCTGCTCTTTGGTGTTTGTCATGCACCACCAGGTTTTAAAAGCAACAGAATGAATAAAAGTGATTCAAATGATCCATAAATTGACTGAAACATTCCACAAAATAAACAAATACACATGTTTCAACAGATATCAATACTCATAAATAAGAACATTAGATGGAATGTCTGTGGAAATGAAGACGGCATATTCAAAATTACTCATTTTAGTGACTTGTGGTCTTTTTTGTGCAAAATTTAGTTTGATATTTTAAGACTTTTTAAAGACCTGCAGACACCCTGGTGGAGCATGGCAGTGCACAGATTACTACATGCAAGTAAATATTTGCACTTACAGGCGCATGCAAGCCACCAACTGCCAGGCAGAACAGAAAGGCGGGGTAGGATTCCAGTCTAAAGGTGAAACAGCACATTAATCCTCACACGCACATGTTACATAGTGGCTATAATCTCACCACAGGAGGAAGCGGTGCTTACGTGTTCTGATGTGCACGCTGGATGCAGTTGAAAATGTTTCCATTTACTTCATCATCGCTGTACATCCTAGGGTACTGTATGGAAAGTACGATCATTGCTAGGTTATTTTCATCCTAATGTGATTGATCTCAAATAAATGACACTGCCCAGGTAAATATTACCCAGTGTTTCTACTCACTGGCACTTTATACTTCTTGCGCGCTTTGACGACTTTAAAAGACAAGTGTCCAATCATGAACATACTGGCCACACCAGTCAGAACCACAAAGCCGTACTCTTTGGAGAGGACAGGCATTTTGGAAAACCTGAAGCAATCAAGAACATCAAGAAACTTAAATCCATACTTAAAAAAAATAAATAAAATTATAAAAGCCATAGCTGTAGAATTCATTGGGGGATTTGGGATTCGTCATTTATTTGTCCCCCCTAAAAATAATCCATGTTCTTATTATGTTGTTCATTTTCTTCTGTATTTTATTCGTTTTGTAGATTGTTTTGTACATTCATGAAATTTTGTTGATTATTTTGAGGATTCATTGGTTTGCGTTATTTCTGGTTAATTTTGTTGTGTTTATTCTGTTCAATTTGGTAATTTTGTTGCACATGTTGTTAGTTTGTGATCATTTTCTTGAGTAATTTGTTCATTTTGCAGATTTTTTGCTTTTTACTTAATTTTTGTTAATTTCATTGCTTATTTTTGTTTATTATCACAATGATTGTGCTCCTTGCATTCCTTATCTCAACTTTTTTAAATTTTATTTTTTTCCATTTGTTGAATATTTTGCCAACCTTTTCTTGATTATTTTGCTCTTTTTGTTGCCTATTTTGTTACTTTTGTTGGTGTTTAGAAAAATTAAAAAATATATAAAAAAGATAAGTGAAAAAATTTGTCAATATTAACAAAATTAACCAAATTTAACGAAGAATTTTACTTATTTGTTGCTTGCTTTGTGTTTTTTTTTTGTTTCTTTCTTTTTCCATTTAGATTTTTCCTAAGTTGTTTAGTTCTTTTACTTGCCTTTTTGTTCAATTTGTTTACTTTTGTGGCTTGTTTTGTTCATTTTCTTGATTATTCTGCTCATTCTTTATTCATTCTGGTGCTTATCTTGTTCATTTTAATTAATTTTCTTATGTATTTTGTCAATTACTTTATTCCTTTTTAGAGTTCTCTTTATTAATTTGTTGCTTTTTGTTCAATTTGGTTAATTCTGCAGTTTATTTTCTTAACTGGTTGCTTATCGTGTCCATTTTCGTGAGTCATTATCTTATTTTTGCTCATTTTGTTGCTTCATTTATCCATTTGTTCATCTTTGGTTCATTTTTCTGTTTATTGCCCCAGTTTTGGTAATTACATTTGCATGAAAAAAAATGCCTATTTATAAACCAGGGCTGCAAAGGGTCATACTAATGCACTGACAACTGAGCAGAACACAGAAAACGTGCACAGGTCAAAAATTGCAAATGTCAAACTATAAGCGCCTTCTTTCATAGTCAAACAAATCCTTCATAACATGCCGCACACGGTTACAGATAATCTCTAGTTGAAAGGCGTACTACTAATTTTAAAAATATATTCTTAAGTTTTATTGTGCTCATTTCGTTTCATAAGTGGGGGAATAACAAGAAAAAACGAGGTTATTGGTCTTAAACCTATGAAAATGCTTATTACTCTGCTGCCCGTCTGCATCTTCGAACTCTATTAAACTTAGGATTGGTTAGTTTATCCAGGAAGAGAAAACGAAAGGAGACTGTAAAACGAACAGCGGAAAGTAAAGACAACACGAAGTCCCAAGGCCATTTCAACACTCAGGCGTTACTACTCGACGAGCAAAAGTTCAAAAAAGACATGACAACGTCGAAATATACAAATATTTACCTTGGAGGGATGAAGGAAAGGTGATACGGCAGAGAGGTGCTCTTCTCAAATGTGTCCGGGTTCGCCTTGGATTCGGTAACAAAACCCACGCACGGAGGGTGTGGCGACACACACCACTAAACAGAAGACGATTAACTCCACTGTATTATTGGCTAAGATGCGATTAATGTCCGTGGAATATTTCCTTTTGCGCCGATGTCCCACGGCCACGTCCCCAAATAATTAGTCCCACTTGTCCTCAGGTGAACAATGCAACCACAAAAATGCAGGACATGTAAAAACAACCCACACTATGTGTCAGAAGTTTGGATACACCTTCTCTTTCTGTGGTTATTCTTTATTTTTATTACTTTCATATTAATACTAAAGACATCCAGACTGCAGACGAACATGTATGGAATTATGGAGCAAACAAAGAAGTGTTAAACAACCCAGAACATGTTTTGTATTGTTGATTTTTCCAAAGTGCCACATTTAGCTCTGCTTTCTCTCATCAGAATCAAGAAGGGTTCAGTTTTCAAATCACAGGTGTGTCTTTGTTACTTTGGAATATTTCATGCTTTCTTGTGCAGAGGAAAGGTGTGTAAGTCGACCTACTACTACTCTACTAATCCATTTTATGGCAAGAGTGAAGAGATAAGATAATTAATCATTGCCTTAAGGAATGAAAGTCAATCAATCTGAAAAATCTAAAAAAAAAAATTTGAATGTGTCCACAGGTACGGTCACCAAAACCACCACATGCTGGCATGAAATTGACTCTTACAAGGACCGTCTCAGGAAAGGAAGAGCAAGGGCTACCTCTGCTGCAGAGGAGACGATTAACAGAATCACCAGCCTCACAAAATGCTGATTATAACACTTGAGGATTTTTCTGGTTGACTGTCCTTTAACAGTACAATCGAATCGAATAGATTTTTATTTGAATAGGACAATACAGTTTTACATACGTACAGTAGTTCCATGACAAAGAATGCAACTGATGTGCTATGCAGAGAGTTTATAGTTATTTCTAATTATAAACTCTTGTCCCTAGTTGGGCTTTTATAAGTACAACATAATCAGCACAATAACCAAATATAGCCTATGAGTAGATTCATTGACAGTAGAAATAGGGAAATTACAGAATAACTGTGGAAATCTTAAGTTTGGTTTAAAATGATGTCAGAAATACCGTATTTTCCGGACTATAAGCCGAACCTGATTATAAGCCGCACCCACCACATTTTAAAAGGAAAAACCACTTTGTCCATACATAAGCCGCACCCAACTATAAGCCGCAGGTGCCCACATTGTGACATGAGATA
>JAQQAE010008917.1:0-14911 GCA_029823295.1 Pseudamia nigra
CATGATACTGAGAGTAGAGGGACCCACCGTAGGAAACACCTTCTTCAGAAGTGGAGGAGGAACATCATCATATCAAAAATTAAGTTTCCCCCTCGGCAAAATTGAACATCCCCCCATGGGCTTCCATGTAAAATTTAGCCCCACCCACCATATGTCACATTTACCAAATTGTTTAAAGTGCTCAGATTCCACTGGATATAAATCAAAATGTGATGCCATGTATATACATAAACATATACATAAAGTACTTAGTGTATTTTACATAAACATAAGTGGCATCATTGACAAATGTACAGTATCATCAATGTCACACTATGATCCTTTGCTGTTTCCTTTTGTGGGGGGGGAGAAGACTGAAAATGATATGGTGTGGCACCAATATAATGAATAACTCAAAAATGAATCTTTGGTACTTTTCTGATAGAGAACATTAATTATTGCCAGCCACAGACTGAAACACGGTCAGTTCAGAAAAGAGCAGATCACTGTGTAAATAAGCTGAGCATTACTGACTAAATCACACAATACATGTATGTAATACACATATATAACACAAACAGTTATGTCATTCAGATCAATTGCTTAGTGCCATTAAACTTTATGTACTGTACAAGACAGATATGTCATAAGACAATCATTATATTGTTACACATATACATATGTAAAACATGTTGCAGGAAACCAGAGTAAAGCACGGGTTATGCTGCTAGTTATTATAATGTGTGCAGGACTCATGGAACCTGCAGCCTCATACTCATACATATGGCTGACACTGTTCAGCCTGAGAGCCGCTAAAGCCCTTTAACAAAGTTAGATCCTCATTCACATATAGTTCATGAATATTAAAACAAGTCAGGACAGAGATATGCGGACACTGCATTTTGAAAAGCATTCACCCCCTCATAGTTGTCAACGTGACAATCATTTATATTCATATTTGTTATTCACAGTGCACAACACATGTCCTCTAACTCAACTGATAAGGAGCTGCTCAGAATCCGCCCGTATCACCTCGCCATAATGCTCTCATCCCAGACAACCTTGATGATTCAATAGCGCTTTCTGAACCTGTCTCTCTGTTCTGTTTTGGGAGAGGATAAGACAAAGCAGCCTGGTTTTAAAAGGAACATGGAGGCGCCCTTGGAGTGACATTGATAACGTGGCAGGGAGAGAAGTTGCAGCTCCTCTGCACATCTTTTCTTTGACTTACAGGGTTGAGTGTGGTATGAAAATGAGGAAAAGTTCACCAAAGTGAGCTGAGACGTTAACTCTGTGACTCTTTCAGGTTGGGGTGGTGCTGCACTACTCGTCGTTGTCAACCATGCTGTGGCTGGGGGTGACGGCGCGCAACATTTACAAGCAGGTGACGAAGAAGTCGCCGCAGAGCCAAGATGGTGACCCGCCTCCGCCCCTGAAACAACCCCTGCTGAGGTAAGAGCACGTCCTCAAGACCCTCCTGAACCCGCTGGTCTGGAAACAGAGGTGGGCCGAGTATACGTGAAAGTACTCATCAGTAGTAAAAGAGTATCTGATAAAAAAAATACTCAAGTAGTGAGTATCTTCATGATGTAGAGTTTATTATAACATCATATACCGCATCCAAACGGGGATTATTTTTGCTCATTAACTTGACTATTTTGCTCATTTTATTGTTTGTTTTTGTTCATTTTTGTCAAGTAGCTTTATTATTTTAACCATTTTACTTCTAATTTTGTTCATTTTTGTTAATGTCTGTGATTATTTTTTAATCATGTTTGCTCATCCTGTTGTTTATTTCGTTTGTTATTATTAATTTATTAGATTTTTTTTTCATATTTGTTCATTTTGATGCATATTTTCTTCATTGTTGATTGTGATTTTGACCATTTTGCTTTCTGTTTCTTAGCCTATTATTATTTTTTGTTTATTTACTTGATTGCCTGGTTCACTTTTATATACAGTATACATATAAAGGAGTAAATGTACTTGAGTACTGCCCACCTCTGCCTGGAAAGTACATAAGATGTCTCCGTGTGTTTGAGTATTTTCATAAGCGCCTAGAGATAATCACCGATTATGATTGGCGCTATACAAATAAATATTGAATTGAATTGAATTGCATTTTCTTATCATTGTTTCTTGCTGTGTGAATCCTCTAAGGTAAAAAAAAAATCCTCTGCTTTTCTGTTAAATGAGACCCCGACTCATATTTACTCAGGTGACACCAGCCAGTACACATTGCTATTAATGGGTTGGACACCTTTTGCCCTCAGAACTACTGGTTAGACTTAAACAGAGCAGAAGAACTGGTTGATACATTAAAAACTAGAAAGAAGGCATCAGAGGGACATCTGTCATTTTATGACTTCAGATGTGGATTCAATCTGGACGTTATTTTTGCCTAAGATTAGTTCTGTAGCCCCATCGGGTTGCTGGGATATCATCAAATATGTAGTGTGATATGAAGCCATATTGTGATATTATTTAATAAGGTGTGGACCACAGGCAGGTAAGTTCAGCACCTGGACTCTTCTCCTGTGAAGCCATGCTGTTGTGATGATGCAGTTGTGGTTTAGCGTTGTCCTGTTAAAATATTCAAGGCCTTCCTTGAAAGAGACGTTGTGTGGATGGAGCATATTGTAATGACCCTTAAGGGATGAAGGTGCTTGTTGTGTTGCAGTATGTTGCTGTTCTGCACTACTGTTGTGTTACTGTCTCTTTAAGATGAGCACTGAGGGCCTGCGTGTGAGTGACATAAGCACATTATGCAGTAGTGACGTGTGCCGCTTACCTGAGTGTGTGTGTGTGTGTCAGACAAGTCATTATTAGTTGCCTGTTCATGTTTCATGGCATTTCTTGTGAGCACTGGTTCTGGAATGAAGCCATCCTTAAAGTGAGATACCGTCTGCTTCATGAGAGACGTTACAATATGTTGATCTAAAGCCTATATGTGCTTTTCAGGACTGATTGTGGAACATTTTCCTGAAATTGTTCCACAATTTTTAGACACAGTTCGTTACAGTGTTGAACCTCTGTCCGTCTTTACATCTGAGAGGCTCTGTAAATGCTCCTCTTATACCCAGTCATGTTACTGACCTGTTACCAGTTCACCTAGGGTAGTTAGTGTCAAATGCTCCTCCAGCTGGGTTTGATTTGTGCCAATTACTTTTCCATTCTTTTTTTTTTACCCTGTTCCAACTTTTTTAGAGATGGGTTGCTGCCATTAAACATTAAATTCAAAATGAGGTATTGTTTTCCATGAAATGGTAAAATGTCTCAGTTCCAACATCTGATAAGTTGTTTGTGTTCTATTGGGAATAAAATATGGGTTTTTGAGATTTACGGATCACAGCATCCCAACTTTTTTGCATTTGGGTTGTACCAACACATTTCAGTCAGAGTCCGTCGCTACGTTCACTGTCATAGTGGCTGTGTTGATTTATGCAGGCTCATGTATTTCTCTCAGGTGTTTGCTGGCTCATGTTTCCTTTAGAGGGCAACAAAAGCTTTATACAGATGAGTTATTGCATCATTTATCTGCAGAGACATCCATAGCTAGTTTGCATTTTCAAACCCTTGGCTTTGTTCACTCTGTGGTGACATCGCTGCCAGGCCCTGCTATTTATGCAGCGTGCTTTTCTGGTGGAGTTCTCTCACAGTCGTTCACATGAAGCAACTACATCTGGACTCTACACCACGAGGACAGACATTTTGAGCTCTAATTGTGTCTATAATGTAACAATGAGGCAGATTAGTGGAAGAGATTATATAACTTGAGTGTGTTGTTTTAATAAGTCAAATATAATCATAGTTTTTTAGCCTGGACTTGATATTAGAGGTGATGTTCAAGGTGGATACTGCCACTCAGTAGCAATAACTGGAAAAGCAGTTGTAGGAGACTAATGTGGTCTCTGTATTTATGTGTTTACATAGATGTATACACAGTATTCGGGGGCGTATAGGTTTCATTTCAATATTGGGACATTTTTAATAAGGCATTTTTTCATCCTCCAAAACATTTTGAATAGGAAATCTGTGCTTCTGGTTAATTGTTACTGCAACTATTTGTGCCTTTGCTGCATACATTTGTGAAGGGAACAACGGAATTATAAAACTAACAAAATATAAATGACAAAATCATTCACAAAATTTACAGAAATATACAAAACAATGAAGAACATGAAGAGACATTGGCAAAAAAAAAGCAACCAAATTGATAAGAATAAGCCAAACTTAGAAAAGTTTCAGTATAAACTAACTGATCTACTTTTTTAAACTGTACATTAGTCCACATATCCCAACATTTTTATATGCATTTTAATATTTTAATGCAAATTACAATAAATATGATTTGTAAAAAATGTGTCTGGTTCACTCAATAGAGTCTTGTTTATCTTACCATAGCTACAAAGTCTGTCTAATCCACATCAAAACACACAATATTTTATGTGTTGCTCCCACATACTGTATATATTAATGAACAGATTATTTGTGACATCACTCATTGGTTTCTGCTGTGATATTTTGGGCCCAATGGGGTTGTGGCTTTCCACGTGACATGTTGGAACACAGGAAGTGACCATATTTGAACAAATAGGATGAAGCTGCATGAGCACAATGTCTTTGGTGGCCTGTAGATAAGATAAGATAAAATAAAATAAGATAAGGTAAGGTGAGATGGTTCTAGGGACCCGTCAATGAAAGCAAGGATGGACGGACGCTTGCCTTCATATCTTAAGTAGAGAGAAAACAAAATTTACAATAGACCAGATCACTTAAAACAGGGGTGCTCACACTTTTTCATCTTGTGAGCTACTTATAAAATGACCAAGTCAGAATGATCTACCTACTGGAAATTTGGTTTGACCACCGGTACCACCATATTTTGTCATTACCTGAGTTTACTCCGATGACTTCGACTCACCCGGAACGATGCTTCAGTGGTGGCTTTCACTTTGAAGTATGTTGTGAACAATGACTGCTGTCATGATAATTGGCATTTTAGTTCCTTCACCTTTCTCTTTCTCAGCTCGCTTTTTGGTGGGAAGTCATTCCCGTATTTACTATGAACATTACGGAAATGCTGCTCCACATTTCCCTTTTTCGGTATTGAGATGATAGACTGGCAGATGAGGCAAACGCACTGCGAAAATGTTATTGTGTAAAAAAAGTCCTCCTCGCATTCCGTATGAAGCTGATAAGTTTTTGTCTTCTTACTTGGTCCAGCTCCACGTTTTTATACAATTTTTTAAGTTTAACAGAAAAAACCGAGGGCTAAAAATTGGAGGTAACTCCTACTGTATCTAGCTTGTTAATTTTGCTGCACTTAGTATAGGTTGTTTGCACATGCACAGTGACCTGAGTGTCAGAAAAAGTCAGATGTCACTTGACCAGCTGCCCTGTAAATCAATCAAGTGACAGGATGGATGATAGGCTGATGTCTGTTTTTTTAATGTCATGCGCACTACCAACACTACCTAGGAGATCGACCGGTTAATCATGATCGACGTAATGAGCACCCCTCACTTAAAACCACTGCGTGTTCTATTAAATTATTTGACACTACGAATATTTGACTTGAGACTGGAGCTCTAATACAGACCCGTCAATCAAAACCCAGCATGGCAGAGATTAGTCAGATTGTTTGCTTTAGTATCTTAATAAAAGAGCAGAAATGTAAAGATAGACCACCAGATTCCTTATTAGAGGATCCAAATAAAGTGTTTGACATAATGATGACACCCAACCAAAAATGTATTCACCTAGTATTTTTAGAGAGAAGTCCAGTGGAACGCTATCAGAGCGAGGGCTGGTTGGATCCAAGTCTGCCTTTTCTGTTGCAGATGGTTTTACAAGTTTAAGTCAGTTCTGTGTCAGCCTCACTGCACAGCCCGGATCCAGTGCACTGCTTCTTTTTCTACCTTTACCATCGCTGAACCTTTGTTGGTCAGCGCTGCATTTGTGGAGCAACTCGTTTCCTTATTATGCATAGATTTTTAAAATACAGTTTTAGGCACCTTGATTTTGTAACAAATTGTAAGGATCACATGCATTTCTTAATCCCACATAAAACAAAACTGTTTTGGACTGTCTGAGGCAGAAAATCTGAGATCTAGTGACTTTAATCGGGTTCTATTCAACACACGTCAGTATTGTTTGTTCTACATCTTGCCGCAGGAATTTATGACAACCAAAATATGGATTTTTAGTTTTAAAAACAAAGTAATTCAGGGTGCACAGGTGCCTGATTTGTTTGGATGTCAGCTCCATTAGTACTGGCATCACCATTCATTTTTTATAAGGCTATTTGTTCTCCCAAATATCAATGTTCTTGAAAGCCTTTCTGAGATGTGCAGCAAACTGACTCAGCTCACTGCTTTTTCAGCACTTTTTCTTACATTTTTTGCATATACAGTACACTAACTTTTTGGCTCTTTTTTGTGGGATCAGTTTTGAAGAATTTACCCCAGTGAGGACCTCCTGGACCTGAGGCAAAGGAAGGTTCAGAGGAGCTGCTGCAGTGGACAAACACCACTTTTTCTTAGGTCCCATGATGAAAAACACAAAATGAAGCAGTATTTTAGGTGGAAAAAGGCAAATATACAGTGCGGAGTTCACACTGATGTTTAACTCAGCCGAGATAGACCCGGAAATTAAGTCTTTTGTGTTATAAAAAAATTCCCGAATTACAAATGCGTAACCTGAAATTTTACAGTTACAAAATTTGTTAGCCAGGACATAATTCGTTAGCCAGGACACTATTTGGCCAATTTTTAAATAAATTTTGTTAGTAGAAGTGTTCGTTACCTGGGGTTCCACTGTAGTTGCACCAACTTTCAAGCCTTGATCAACCTCCACTGGTGCAGAACAGCTTTAAGTTTTTAACCCATGTCTTGTTCCCTTAAAAATATATATTATGTATATAATTCTGAAATGTACATTATTGTTCAGTTTTGGGTAGCCTTAATTTTGATGAACCTCCGTCAGATCAGGACTTACCTTTGTACCATTTCAAGATATTCATTGAACTTGAACTACTTGAATTTCAATTTTTTTTAAAAACTAAAGAATTGGGGTCTTCTAAAACTTTTGACCGGTAGTGTATGTATGTGATTCCAAAAAAATAATGGTAGGTTTTCACCATGAAGCCAGACTGAGCTGGAGGTCTGCGCCTTCCAAAAGCTTTCTAGTGTCTTTGATTTTTCTTCAGTTTTGGTGTAATTGCAGACCTGCGGTGATAACTCTAAGAGAGAGCAACCTTTCTTTTGCTTAAGATGAAAAAAATCTATGCTTCTTCAGTCAAAAATCTTGGTTACTATGCAACATGACTCAAATAAGAATCCCAAATCACACTGTTGATCACAATAATCACGATTTGCCTTTCCACCACACTGCGCCCTTTGTCCATTTGGCTCCTTTTGGCTGATGCCAGTCGGTCTGTTTAAGAGGATCGGCTCTGGAATACATCCGACGGTCTTCCTCTGCTGTGGGAGCCCTTCAGCCGAATCCCAGAGGCTTCAGGGAGAAATCCTGTTAGAGGTGTGCAGCACAGATACAGCGGGTGCGCCGTAACAAATGCCCGATTGTCATTTAATCTGTCCTCAGTGTGTTTTTTCTTAAAGCTGCCTGAAAAGAATCATGTGGCGCTGCGGTTTTCACAAAATGACCTGATACCAGAAAATGAATGGTTTGATTACTGAGGACATTCTCAGTCAGGCATCTCTGGAGACTCCTCCAACACTTCATTTTCTGTTTCTGCTGAATAGTTAAGGCTTTAATTTGTCTTTATTGCATATGTGTAGGAACAGAAATGAGTAGAATAAACAAAAAAATGAACAAAAGTGAGCAAAAATGTGCAGCAAAATGACCAGAAATGGGGTCAATTTTTGAAAAAATTATTATAAAGTGGGCGAATATCAGTGTTTTTACTGTAAATGAATCCATATCATTTGTATTTATTTTACTGTTTAAATGTAAAAAAAAAATATATGTTTTAGGATGTTAATTTTGATATGATGTTGTGAATGACAGGATATAAACAAAATTATCTACAAAGAAAAGAAAATCATCAAGTCAATAAATGAAAATTAACCAAACAATTCATAAAATGAATGTAAATGAACAAAGCAAATCACACAATAAGTAAAACTAAACAAAAATAATTAAGAAAATGAAGTACACCAAACAAAAAGGAACAAAATATTGACTAAAATAGTCCATAAAATAAAAAAAGGGAAACAAATCCCTCAAAATGACCAAAATGTTCAAGAAAATTAACAAAACAATGAAAAAATGAGTGGACTTTTTGTTAAAGTTAGGTAAATGCTCCACAAGATGAATAGAAATTAACAAAAAAAGAAGAAAATAAGCAAAATAAGTGAAAACATAAACAAATGAAGCAGGGTTTATTCAGTTTTATTACTAAAACACATATTTTCCAGCTACTAAGGGTCATGAATCCCCCATATGAGTGACCCCGACTAAAATTACTTGTTTGCATGTGTTGATTTTTTCACGTAATGTTTGCATGGATTATTATGACGCATGCAGCACTCATACAAGCTGAATGTAATATCTATAAAGGTCTGTAAACGCAGCGTCACCATGTGCCTGACATTATTAAAAACGGAGTCTCCTCTGTAATGTATTCCTGAGCCTTTCAGAGAGGCGCTGAAAGGATAAAGACCCCAGAAGATAAGAATCCCCTCAACTTATAAGCAGCACTTTCCTTGCAAAGTAAATCCTCGGACACCTGCGTGATCGGGGGCTTTAATATGGAACGTTCTCAAGGTTCTCCCATCATGCACTGCCTGTGAATGAGATCATTTGTCCGGGGCAGGCAGAGGGATCATGCGGCGCGGCAGTCGAGTTGATCCGCCGTGATTGACTGTAATGCTCGCCGTCAGACAGGCTCATGCAATGAGACTTAGCAGCTGGAGACAAATCAATTTCTCCACAGCAAACCCGTTCCCTTCAACGAACTATCCCCCGTCATCTACCGATTTTCCTTTTGTTTCACCTCTAACAACAGCTGATGGTGGCCCCGTGACCTTTTCGTTGGAAATCAGATGTACTGTATTGGATCTGGTGCTTTAAACACCTCCGTGTAACAGATAGATGTCTGCTGTGGCCCCTCCCACATCCGCTGGATGTCACTGAGAGCTGACTCGAATCAATAAGTCACTACAGCAACGACGGACAGATTGATAATCAATGAGCAGGTCAGTTTGTCGGCAAAATTTTAATTCATAAAATGAGTGTTTCCCTTGAATTAGAGGATTTGTTTATAGCTTATATCAGGGGTCTGAAGCCTATGGCTCCAGGACCACATGTGGCTCTTTACCCCAGTAGTTCTCAACTGGGGGATTGGGACCAAAAAGGAGGTCGTGGACTTGTCTTAAGTGGGTCGCGAAGTGTGAGGTTAAAAAAAAAACACTTGCACATTGTATTGCTTTTTATGGATGTTAGACTTTTATTCTGGTGCAGTTTCTGTTGCTACGGTAGCACAGGCATCTGACCGAAAGATGCAAGGTTACATTACATTTCCCATATCTTGATGCATTTTTTAATCCATCCATTATCTTCCACTTATCCTGGTCAGGGTTGCAGGGGCAGCAGCCTAAACAGAGAAGCCCAGACCTCCCTCTCCCCAGCCACCTCCTCTGGCTCCTCCGGGGGGACCCCCACACATTCCCAACCAGGGATTGGACCACCAAAGCCCTCGCCTTCAGCTGCCACCCAAACCACATAGCAGCGGAGTCTCACGACCCTTCCTGCAGGTGGTGGGCCCACAGGAAGGCATAGTCATAAGGGTCCTGTAAGGCACGCAACCCCTGCACCACAATAAGGAGGCGATACAAGGACGGGGCATTTTTATTTTCTGGATTTTTTATGCTCATTTTGTGGATTTGTCTGTTCATTTTTTGTTCAGATTTGCTCATTTGCTTCTTTGTTGTTTATTTTATTTTGTGGATTATATTGCTGATTTCTTTGTTACTTTTGATGTCTATATTGGCCATGTTTGTTCATTTTATCAATTTTTTTTATTCATTTTTTGTTCATTTTGTTGCATATTTTTCCCATGTTCTTGATTATTTTTCTCATTTTTATTTATTTTGTTGCCTATTTTGCACATTTTTATTCATTTTTTTGTTCATGTGCACTCTTTTTGTTGAACAAAAAGATACAAATGATCCCCAAAAATAATAAAATAATCAACTAAACGCAAAACATGAATAAAAAACCCCACAAAAATAACATTTGGCCACGGTTCAGTGAGTACGAGTTAAAAAAGATTAAACTTGTAAAAATTTAACCAAAGAAAGTGGCGTAAATGGTCCAGTTAAATATCAAAACAATTAAACAAATTCACAAAATTAGCAAAAATGTACAGAAATAATGACAAAAAGGAATTAAAAAAACAATAAAAAACAAAATTTGCCAGATAATTAAAATATTATTAAAATTGCCAAGGAGCAGAACCAACCGATACAACAACCCGTTTATCCCAGCTGTTATTGCCCTTTTAAATTCCACATAATTTTATTGAATTTTCATTGAAATGTTTATTGTTTGCATGTCTTATGTCTGTCTGTAATTTACTGCTGGCTGCAAAACAAATTGCCCTTCGGGGAAAGTAAAGATTTCTTTAACTTTGAAATCACTAAAATAAGCAACAAAATGAGCAAAAATGATTTGAATAATCTAGAAAATGTTCTGAATAATCAAGAAACTGTGCAAAAACAACCAAACATAAGCAAAAAAATGAGTAAAAATGAGCAAAATAGTCAAGTAATTGAACAAAAATGAGCAAAATAAGCAAACAAAATGAGCAAAAATGATCTGAATAATCAAGAAAATGATATGAATGATCAAGAAACTGGACAAAATAGACCAAAATAAGCAATAAAATGAGCAAAAATGACCAAAGTAAGTGATAAAATGATCATAATAGTCAAGAAACCAAACAAAAACGACCAGGAAAAAAAAACAAAATTTAAAAGAAAAATGGTTTTTTTTTACAAGATACTCCTTGTATCTATGTTCATGAGTACTTCTACTTGAGTCAATAGAATTGAACAGTGGGTTCTGTTTCTGTGTACTCTACACACCCCTGGTTGTCAGGTTGTTTTGTAGCAGTGGAGGGTCAAAGCTGATTTAGAACGCTGTCAATGCTGATTCACAGAGCCTGTTCTCAGATCAAAAACAACCATCTGCTCATGCGTGCATTATAACCTCAGCTTACCTTTTAGGCTTAAGTGCAGTCTCACGGTAAAAGAAATCACAGCCTTCCTCCACTCGTCTTTGGAATGCCACAATCCTAATACGTAGAGGTAGCGGCTACTGTACTTATGGCAGCACAGTCGGTGAGTGCCAGGTTTAATCCCAACTCCAGGTGTGTGTCTTTCATGCTTTATGCTCTTTTCTTGTATCCTTTTCTCGCAGCCCTAAGACACTGGCTTCTTGCCGAAACTTAAGCTGCTTGTCCCTAAAAGGAAATGAAAGCATGCCGAGTCAGCCTGATGTGCAGGAAAGCGACCCATGTCAGGAGGAAATGCAGTCGGGAGGGGCACATTATTATAAGTGCTCTCATGGGATGTATTTGAGAGTAGAAACAAACTACCATTTTGGTCAAATGAATAGGAGGTGTTTCTGACAGCACACTAGACTGCTTTATTCCTACATATACTACAGATAAAGTTAACACTGAATTAACATCTAGGCCTTCTAACGTAAAATAATGTGGAGTCTAGATGCAAGAATGTCAAGGTCTTTTTATGTATTTTGTAAATCCAGTTTTAAAATAAATCCCATTGAATTGAGTAAGAATGGAGTAAGGGATGAAGGGCAGTGGCTACTGAGACTATTTGAGTCCCAAAATGTTGAGGTTGTTGAGGGTATGTCTCAAATTACTTTTCATTTTTCAATCTTTTATACTTTTTTAAAATATGCAACTTTTTTCCCGCATTGAAACGAATGGTAATGGAGGACTTAATGAACACAGTTGTTATACAAATGGTTGCTTGTTAAGGGCATACCTTACATTACTTTTCATATTTTGTACGTTTTGCACCATTTAAAATATTTTGATTTGTTTAAAAAAAATACCATTGATATGAATGGGAATGGAGGAATGGCCGTGGGCAGTACGGAGATAGTTGCTCTCTAGAAAATGCAGGTATTAAAATGTTAAGCTCTGTGGAGAAATGTATGATATTATTTTTCATTTTTCTATCTTTTATACTTTGTAAACTATTCAGCTTCTTTCCTATTGAAATGAATGGTTATGGAGCACGTAATGGAGATAGTTCTTATACAAACAGTTCCTGTCTCTGATTCAAGTACCAAAATGTTTAGCTTGCTGACAGCATGTCTGCTATTACTTTTCATATTTGTAGCTTGTGTTTAAAATGTTGTTTAAATTTTTGCGTTTTGTTTAAAAAATTCCACTGAAATGAAAGGAAATGGAGGACTGGCAATGGTTTGTATGGACACAGTAGCTACATAGACACTAAAATATTAAGCCCTTTGAGGACATGTCTGCTATTACTTTTATTTTTTATATCATTTACACTTTTTGACATACAGTGGTCCCTCATTTATCACGGGGGTTACGTTCTAAAAATAACCCGTGATAGGCAAAATTTACGAAGATTCTTATTGAAAACTGTTTTTAGGCCCAAACATTTGTTTGAGAAACAAGAAAAAAACAAACACTTTCTTACAAAAAAAAACACGATGGCCTCCAGAAACAACAAATTTAATTTCAACAATCAACCTACGAAGCTGGACAGACAAACCACCAATAGTGACCCACGTATCACAGCTCCCCCTCCCCCCTCGCCACCGGCGCCGCTCCTCTGCAGCGCCCCCCTCAGATGAAAGCCCTCGTCGACACCGCAGGCCTTCATTGGAAAGAAAACGGCAAACACACAGCACTTCAGAGTCACCGCCAGCGATCGAACACCCGTCCGGCAAAGCTGAACGTGCTCTGCACTGCACGGGAGACACAACGCGGAGGAGATGACCACCACCGGCCTTAGCCAATCAGGACACAGAACACAATGCGCAGGTTCTCCTTTAGCCAACCAGAACACAGAACACATTGTGCGTTCATACGCTGCATAAAAAAATACATGAAAATTGCACCCAAAAAAAAATCAGTGAAACAGTGAGGCCGCGGAAGGTGAACCACGATATAGCGAGGGATCACTGTATTCAACTTTTTCCCATTTTTTTCCCATTGAAATGAATGGAGGACTTAATGAAGACAGTTGTTATACAAATGGATCCTATCTTTTAATTGCACTGTTTAAAATATTCTGCTTTGTTTAAGAAAAACTCCCATTGAAATGAATGGGAAGGGAGGAGTGGTGATAGCTTCTATGGGAACAGATGCTGTAAAGACACTAAAATGTTAAGAACATTGAGGACATGTCTGTTACTTTCCATTTTTCTATCTTTTATATTTGTAGGGCTGTTGAATTCATGTGTTAATCCAGATTTATTTATTTTCATGATAAAATTTATTTTAAAAATTAATGCAATTAGTGCATGTGCAGCACACAATGACTCAAAATCCCACAATTTCACTATCTGGCAGCAGAACCAACCCGATCAAGATGGCTGACTCTAAACAACATGTTGGCACTTTTGATGGGAAGGAAGTGTGAGTACAAAAATAAGACGGAACATTCAACTCCCAAATAGCAGTTTGCACAATCTGCAGGAGGGAGTTTTAATTTCACCAAAGCACTTCCAGCTTTCAAAGAATAAGTGTACACAGTATGTCACCTTCTGTCGTGATTTTTTTTTTTTTTTTTGGTCCTATAAAATGAAACATAGTAATAAAAGGGTGTTTAATCATGGTTAATAGAAATTAATCCACAGCGTCTCTGTGATTATCTGATTTAAAGACATTCAACAGTTTTGCATTTTTTCCTCATTAAAATGAGTGGGGGACATACTGGAGACAGTTGTTAGACCAAATTGTTGGCAATCTCTGATTAGTACCAGAATGTTCAGCTTGTTGAGGGCATGTCTGCTATTTCATATTACTATCTTGTGCACTGTTTAAAATATTCTGCTTTCTCAAAAACAAATCCATTGAAATGAATTTGAGGGGAGGAATTGCGATGGATTTACAGTACAAACAATTCAGGTAGTGAAATGTTAATCTCATTGAGGACATGTATAAAATTATTTTTCATTGTACTATTTTTTATATATTTTTTTTAAAGTTGTAAACTTTTTTAAAATTATTTTTCCATTGAAATTAATGAGAATAGAGAGGACAAATAGAGATGGTGAGTGTGGAAACAGTTATTTAGATTACTAAAACACTAAAACACTCAGCTTGTTGAGGACATGTCTAATGTTACTTCTCATATGTTTGCCATTTATAGTCAACTTTTTCAACTTCATTATTCCCATTGAAATCAACAGCTATTTAGACCAAGACTCTACCATAATATTAATCTATTTTTTTTAAATATTTTAACCATTCATAATTAGTGCAACGCTCTGACTGCACAACAAAATATTTTATTTTAAAGGAAAAAAATAAAACATGATTTTAAGGGAATAGCTGTCAATGCACAAGGAAAATAAAATGCAACCTAATGTTTCTACTTAACCACACAGGAATTAGTTTGTGTCTGAAAACATATGTTCAAAAAAGGAAGAAGAGATGCAACTAATTCCAGAGGTTGCACTTTTAAAAATCAGAGAAAATACAGATGTGGATAAAATTGTTGGTACCCTCTGTAAATGACAGAAAAACCCACAATGCTTACAGAAATAACTTGAATATGACAAAAGTAATAATAAATCAATTTTTTATGAAAATTAACCACTGAAAATCAGACATTACTTTTGAATTGTAGTTCAACAGAATTATTTTAAAAAACAAACTCACAAAACAGGCCTTGAC
>JAQQAE010008918.1:0-13216 GCA_029823295.1 Pseudamia nigra
TGTTGACGGGTGAAGCCGATTTCAAATAACTCAACACCCCTGGAGTCTCCCGTGGCTGCAGCAATGTGAAGAGCCTCACGAGAGTCAGTGTAGGAAGTGGTCACTGTGGAAGCAGATCCCTTCCCTCAGTAGATATGAGATGAGAAGATGAAGTTTAAATACAGCTCAAGCATCAAAATCCCTTTTTTAAGGAACCTCATTAGAATCAGAAGTTCCTTTCATTTGAGCTCATAATAAATGGATACAGTATTTTAATGCTCTGACTTAGTTGAACATGATGTCATTCTCAGGTAACAGTGCTGTGCGTCTGTCTGGGGGGTCAGGCCGCTGTGCTGGGCGGGTGGAGCTGTGGAGAGGTGGGATGTGGGGCACCGTGTGTGACGACGAATGGGACCTGAGGGATGCTGACGTGGTGTGTCAACAGCTGGGCTGCGGTTACGCCCTCAGTGTGATGGGGCAGGGCGGCTCCTTCCCACCGGGCAGAGGACCTGTCCACCTGGATGATCTGAACTGCACTGGGACAGAAGAAAACCTGTGGACGTGTCCGTCAAGTCAGGAGGAGTCTGACTGTGGACATAAGGAGGACGCTGGGGTGGTGTGCTCAGGTTAAAAATCTAGTTAAAAAACTACTTCCGAGGCCCCGTGTTGAATGAATGAGGGTCGCACCAAAAGTAATGCAAAAGTGGGCAGCACTTTTTTGTTACAAAAATCAAAGACAACATAAAATTTAACATTTTGTTCTGTTTAAAAGTAAGAGTAATGAGATGTAGAAAAATGAACTTATTTTTATTTTTATTAGTTGTAATAAAATGAAAAACTAAAAATGGATAAAGAATAACCAAAATATCTGAATTTTCTGTGTCTGTGCAGAGATGAGAGCACTCCGACTGGTTGGAGGTCTGGACCGCTGCTCGGGTAAAGTGGAGATCCACCGTAACGGTAGCTGGGGGACAGTATGCGACACTGGCTGGCCCGGTCCTATGGCCTCCATGGTGTGCTCCATGCTGCAGTGTGGTTCAACATACGCTAGTTACTCCCAGTTTAATCCTCCTCTCACCCACAATAGTGGAGCATTATATTTTTATAAGTGTTCCAGCTATGTGAGTCTGTGGCAGTGCAAAGAGTATATCAACCATCCCCATGTGTGCATGACGTCTAAAGCATCTGGTGTAATCTGTAATGGTGAGTGACACAGCTTTCACTCAAAGTGCAAACAGAGAGTGCAGCCATCCATCAAGACCATAGTCCACTTTTTTCTCATTCAGCAATAGTGACAAAAACACCATACAGCCCACATACAGTACATACACCAAGTATTAATAGTGCTGTCAGCTGCCCTTCTTCACTTAACCTCAGCTCCTGCCTTCTGAGGCATCCCCGCCACCATCTTATTTCATAATAAGGTGCTGTTCCAATTCTTCAAAAAAACTGAAGATAACTTGACTCTCAGAGGGTTGATGGAATGATTCAACAATGTTTCCTGCATCCACTTGGAGAGCTGAGGGAAAGTGGGCAAGGCAGGGCAAACCGAACACACCCTCTTTTTTCCCTTTAGTTTAGGACATTTTTGCCTTTATTAGATAGATAATGTGTAAGGACACAGAAAGGATACAAGATGAGAGTACAGAATGACATGCTGTAAAAGGCTGCAGGTTGGATTTGAACCTGGGACCCTGGCCTGAGCCATATCGGTGCATAGTACCAGGTGAGCCTCCTAGGTGCCCTGGAAAATACCCTCTTTCACTAACTGCCCAACCAATCACACATCAACCGCAAAGTACAGGCAAGATCTTCTATTTATGAAAACAATTCAGTGCAGGATTTGCTAATGATAAGAAATTATATACACTTCGTGTCTCCTGTGAGTCAGAGGAGTTTCACCAGTCACATTCACTTCTCCCCAAAGCGTAAAATATGACTAGTACAGGACCAGTTAAAGGTTTCCTAAAAAGGTGTGGCATGGATACAGGAAGTGACTTGGCTGTCATGGATCTTGCTTCTCTGTTGTCTGGTGCAGGTTTATCAGTGCACAGAAATAGAAAATCTACAACCATAATATAACAAAAGCCATTAAAATATTTCATCAAGCAGCAAATGAGTAGACACAAATTTGTAAACTTAAAGCAAAATGTTGCAAATGTAAAAAACAAACAAAAATCCTGTGTATATTGCCCACAAAGCATTGCATTTTTTGCAGTTGATGCAAGAAAATACATGTTGTTAGGTTACAGAAATGCATTTAAAGCTCTGATGATTTATCCCCAAAGAAAGAGAGGATGAAAAAATAGAGTAATTTCAGCAAAGCAGTTATTCTTCAGTTAATAGAGAATATCAGCTACACAAGTGTAAGAAACAAAGAGGAACATGTTTTTATACACAGTTCAGTTCTCATAAAGTAATTTTATACTTCTCTTAAAGTTAAGTTGCAATCATTTCAATGAAATATGCTTAATGGCTATGATTGAATTTTTGTTGTTATTTAGTTTTTAATGCCGTTTTATAGTCATAAAGTTTCTATCTGTGATTCTCTGTGCACAGCAGTGCACCGTGTGGTTAATTCATGATCATTTAGGCAGAGAGTAAACGAGGGCAGGTATGTTCTGTTAGTCCTGCTTTGCCCACCTTCCCTCAGCTAGTGACCTGGGTGTCACGGGGGTAATTATGCATGTCAGGTGAACTCACCATGTGCTCAGTATTACATGTTTTACACTGACTGTCAATCCCTCTTGAAGATGCCTTATGACAGGATATGACTTTGGCGTGTTTTCTCCTCCGTTTTCAATCATCTGGGAACAATTCAGACATTTAATTTGTTTCTACCAAACAGAATTCAGAAGACCATGGCTGTTTTGTTTTCACCCTCAACCAGGTGTTGCCCCATTCATCCAAACCACAAATATCATATATGACTTATGATTTCCTTGTTTTTATCACTTAGTACCACAGGCTACTTTAACTGACCACCATCACAACAAAGGTCTCAATATGTCATCCATCACATCTGTGATATAAAATAGCTTGTATTTCCATCCTCAGTATTTGATAAAGTTTAAGTTACATAAAGAAAATCTATGATAAGAATGAGAACGAGATATATGAAATTCTACATCATAATTAGGGTTGAAAATGTCCCTTTATCCAGCTTTCCATTTCGAATTTACCATGTGATGCCACATTTACAATGAATTCATTTTTCTCTAGATTGTAAAACCAAATGAAAATTTGATTGTGAATTTATGTTTTTTTAAACTGAAGACTGAGACATCATTGTTACCCTTCAGGTTCCCTCGGGTTTGCAACACCCACAACAGCTAATGCAACTATAGTAACAACTGTGATGACTGGTAAACATATTTATTTATTTATAAAACATATACACTATCGTTAAAGTTACATCATATATTTGGAAACAAAGTAAAATAATAAGCTGCCTTTCGGTCATGAAAATATTACAACAGTGTGATTTTTTTTTTTACTTCCTGTCTTAGAAACTACCAGAAGTGCTGTTGAAGGTTACAAGCTGCCACGTCCAGAGCTGATCAGCCTCTTTTCTCTGTGTCTCCTGCTGCTCGTATTTCTGATCATCAACACGGTGTTCTGCTGCCATTACAAAAGAAGACATGGTGACTTTAAGTGTCTACTGTTTGAACTGGCATTTCACCAAACACTGAAACACACAGATGCATTCATACTTTGAACTGCACTCAACAGACATATCAGGTCATGTTGATCCACTTGTGTGGCCCTAGCTCTGATGATAACATTGCTATATTGTACTGAACACCATAACTGCTTGCACAGTTGTATGACTTTGAGCTTTTGTCTCCAGAGACAAAGCCACAGGTGCTAGTCCTAAAGACTACCACCTGTGAAGCTTACTCAGCTAATAAATAATGTGTCACTTTGAGTTAAAAGTCTAATTTAAATGTATATTTACACCAAGATTACTAAGATTTCTATTCACATCTATTCATCTGCTCAAGACCACTTAAATTAATACACATGATAGACTTTAACCTCTGCTTTGAAGGACTGAATACAGGCTTTCACACCACTGTGTATTTTTCTGTTGAGTGAAATCAAAACATCTTGGCAGCTGATTGTCTTCCTTTTTTAAAGGTTGTTTCACCTCAACATTTTTTAATCCATCAGTTCAAATTCAGTTCAGTTTCTTTAGTAGTAAATACTAGTAAACCCAAAGAAACCATACAAAAAAATTACATCTTTGATAGAGAGCAATTATTTGTGACATAACACTATCTTCTTTGTACATGCTGCGTGACTTTAAGGTGCACAGTTTCAATGCAAATAATTCTTTCCATCTCTTTCATCCTTTATATTCACAGCTTTCTTGTTGAAGGACACTCACATTCAGCGTTCACATCCTCCTGAACCATGTCGCAACAACTATGAAGACTCTGTTGATCTCATCAAAGTCACTGCTAATCCAGTTCATGCCGACGGTATATGGTTTGCAAAAATATGAAACACAGTTTAGTTTTGGAAATTACAAACCTGTCTCAAAACATCTTGAATAATGGGTAAATCTAAAATAACAAAAACTGATATTTACTTAACAGTAGCAGAAAAACAACATAACAAATGCTGAAAGAAAGAAATGTCACTGTGTTAAAAGAGGTGATGGAACAGGGAGGTAAATATGGCTCAGAGAAAACTTTGTTGAAATATGTGGCTGGTGTCAAATTTAAAATGTGTTTGTAGACGTACAGTATGTGTTTTCAAAAACCAGTGACATTTCTCAGTTTCAACATTTGATTTGCTGTTTGTGGTCATTTCAAGTCAATATTTGTTTCTGTGTTTCACAAACTAACACATTCTGTTTCTATTTACATTTGACACAGTGACTGAACTTTTCTGGAAATAGGATTGTCGCACATAAAACAGCATGAAGTCCAGTTATTAGATCTCAAATGATTTGCTTTATCAAGTATTTGTGATGTTACATTCTATGAGGAATTTGTAGCCTGCATGCATGTAAAATGTCTAAAAACCCCTGCAGAACAAATGTTCAACATCGTCAGTGGTTTAGTCATCTCATAAAGTCATTTCATTTTGTGTGTTTGTCTCAAAAAGCCCTCTCCAACCCCAGGCATCTTTGGACGCAGCTTAGTAGTGTTGACAGCACATCAGTAGATACAGACTATGAGCAGTATGAGCCAAGCAATGGTCCGTCTGCTCCTTTATCCACCTTTCGGAGTGAGCTACGTTTGTTTACCTCCTCTTTGTATTTCAGATCAATCTTTCTTTGCTTCTGTTAAAGACGTTCTCTTGCTTGTTTCTGCTGCTCTGCTGTTTTGCGGTTGAAGTTGTTTGCTGTCAGTCTGTGCAGATGTTTGCAGTGAGCGTTTGCAGGCTGGTTTGGGATTAAAACAGAACATGATGTGAATCATTTTAAACACAGATTCTCAGAGATACAGAACAGACCCTTTGATGAGACCTCCAGGTCTTGACAATCTCTCTGAAGAAGGTGAGTCAGGGTTTGAAAAAAGTTTTAATTACTCATACAGTAAATGTCATGCACATTTCTTGCCTTCGTATGATTTTTTTGTCAATTGCTGTTTAAAAGAATGGTTTTAACAAGGCATTTCAAAGCATGCTAGTATAATTTAGAAACAGAACGTTATTTTTATCTGCAAACAAAAACAGAATTATTTTAGGAAAACGAAAATGACCAGAACGAACATTATTACGTGCCAGAAGAGCTGAGCTTTTTATTCAGGCGTAGCACACACCACCACTCTCTCAATGAGTCAGGATTTGAGGCAGCACTTGTAAAAAAAGCATGATGCCACAAACGAAAGGAAAGGGTTCAGATCTGAGAAGCATTGCTGATGGACACAAAGCAGGAGAACGACAGGAACAAGTAATTACGAGAATCCAGTACTGTGTGAGAAGCATAGTCAACATTTGAAAAAAAAAATAAAAATCTGTGTGTCCCAAACACTGTGTTGGTACTCAAAAATAGGTAACGGGCCTTTTTTTTTTAAAACTGAGTTACAAATTTGTTGATTATTTTAGGTGCATTATCTTTGCTTTTTTTTTTTGGTCAATTTTTTTGATACTTGTGTTCATTTGTCTTCATTATTCCTTTATTTTTTGTCCATTTTCAGTCATTTTTTTCTTTTGTTTGTCTTCTTGACCTCAAATGGGTTGTGGAGCCTGTTTATTGGGTCAGTATTTTTTGTTTATTGTTTTGATTTTTCTGTATATTTTTGTTCATTTTCTTGATTTTTTCCTTCATTCATTATTTTTTATTAATTTTGTGTTTGGGCTATGATGGGAATCTTGAATTTCCCTGCAAAAATGCCTAGGTCTACCAATACCAACTTTATTTATAAAGCCCTTTAAATTCCAAACAGGTCAAAGTGCTGTACATTTGGACCACATTAGCAAAACCTTACAAAGAGTACGAGTAAAAAAATATAAAACACATAAAAAAAGGTCAATTTACTGTATGTATTTTAGTGACGTATTAAAATGTCTTATATTAGAAAGCCGCCTTGTGTGGACATGATTAAGTAGTTATGAATAATCATGGTACAGATACATGTAAAAGTGAAAGTGTAAAATGCAACAACACTTATTACACAGAAATGTTAGTTTACTCAATTATTTGGTGTTTATCGATTGCAGATAAATGTTTTAGACCACACTTAATCTATTTGCCACTGAAATCTTTTGTGAAATTAAATAAAAGTAAAATAGAATCCTAACTTTATCTTTTTCAGTCCCTGAATCCACAAACGACATGACGGGAGTCTTCATGAGGTCTCATGGCAACTCCGTACGTGATGACTGCGCCCGAGTGTCAAAGATCTCAGTTGACTCTTTTGAAAGTTCCAGCACTTCATCGGGCGAAAGCTACCAAAACACAAATAATAATGTCACAGGTCCATCTGGTCAGTCTATCACCTATTTACTGCACACAAATTTATTTAGTCAAACTGGAGGTCTGTATGAAAATCACATGTACTGTAGATAGTATAATGTACGTATGTAGATTATTGGTGTGCAATATTGCTGTATATTTAAATATGATGACCACTTTTTTGTTTGTGATTAAGCCACAGCATGTGTTGAATAAATAGTAGCTAGACAGAACTCAAGGCACTTCCTCTGACAGACACCAGATGGAGCCATTTAGCCACTTGCACTAATTCCCTGAAAATATCATGAAAATCCATTCCTAACATTTTCCATAAAGTTGTGGACAAAAAAAAATTGCAGGTAGCTCAGTTTACACACAGTGTCATATGAGCAATGATGCATTCATCTCTTCAAGCCGCAGTTCGTTCAACAGACACCACATGGAGCTGTTTAGTCATTTACACTAATTCAAACAAACTAAACAGTACAGTTTGTATCCACGTGGTGATTTGTCAACAGAGTTAAACTATTTGTTCCCTGGGCCATTCCAGACCTTGCCTGAAAATCAGATAAAAGTCCATTCATTGTTTTTTGGCTAAATTTTCTAAGAGACAAACAAACAAATCAGTACAAGGAAAATATTAACTACCTTGTTGAAGATTAATAAGGACAATGAAATAACATCACTATTAAACCAGCATCAGCCGTACATATTTATCCTATCGCTGCTTCCCAACCTGCATGGCTGCTGAATGAATAAGACTCATTTTACATATCATGATCTCATACATCACAATACAGTAAATAAAGGCATATTTACTACTTTTTTTTTTACTTAAGGGGGTATTTTAGAGGTATTCTCTCTGTTTCCCTTTTGCAGAAATCATACTGTTTCCAATACTATGATCACATTGTGTGATTAGTCAGTCTGTATTTATTTCCTGTTACAGAGCCACTTCAGTCATATGACGTTAATGGTGGCATTGAACCTTCAAAGTTTTGCTACAATGATCAACTTTACTCTAATCAAACAGACCAGCCACATTCAGGTAAATACCACCATTCTGATGAAAATATTCTGCACTTACACTGAAATTAATATCATTTTAAATCATTTTTTATGTTCTGACTTTTAGGTGAAGATGAAGGCGTCATCTACTCCCCTGTCAGTCCTGATTGTGACTCTTCCACTGAGGACGACTATGATGACATCGGAGCCTTAAAGTGAACACAGTAGCTCATACTGAAGGCTGCAAGAAGAGACACTGTACATTTATGTGCGATGTTTAGGCTGAGAAAACCCAAAAATGTATTAATGTAGTGAATACCATATTTAGATCATACAAATTAAACACATTTTTAAATTTTTCAAGCACATTTTTCATGATCATTTTTCCAGCATCATTTCAATAGTTCAACATACAGTCCATTATACTTAACATATGTTGGAATTTACCGTTTAATCCGTTCTGGAGTCATGCTTGTGCAGTGAAAAACTCATGAGCCGGAACCGGTTTTCCCATTGGAATACATGTAAAACCAATTAATCCGTTCCAAGACCCATGAAAACTCCCATATACAGTATGTAAACACACCTGTATGTGCACATTTATTCATTCTTATTATTTGAAAAGGAAGTTATGCAAATTATCGGAAAAGAAATGCAGGAAATTAGTTCTAAAAACAATTTTTAATGACACTTACTTTGGAGACACACCGGCTGCGGGGGAGGAGGAGGATGAGGAGTGAGGGAAGCAGAGACGAGCTATGGGCTCGGGCTTGGGTTCGGATCCCCCAAACTTGTGTTTGGCGACACAATCTGGCTACAGTTTGCTTCAGGTGGAGGTCAAGGTCCTCTGAGTATCACCCTGCCATAACGAATATATGATTTTGAGGGCCACGACGACGTTGAAATGATCCTTCCAAAACTGACGAAGAGTTAGCTTGCTGTTCTCGGTGACCTCAAAACACCGCCTGAATAAATGCTTTGTGTAGAGCTTCTTGAATTTGGAGATCACTTGCTGGTCCATAGGCTGGAGGATTATAGGTACATAGTTCAGGTTTTCTTAGGTCCCATGACGAAATAGCACAAAATGAAGCACTATTACAGGTGAAAAAAGGCACAGATATGAAGCACGATACAGCGTGAGTTTTGATTCTAAGCTGCCAGTCTGTTGTGAGAATCTGAGAGAAGCTGAGAGCGAGAGCATGCACTCTTGGGAACTATTTTACTCGTAACCCGAGTTTTTGCTTGTGAGCCGGTGCAAAATTTTGCCTCACATCTTACTTGTAACACGAAAAAGTCATATGTCGATGCGCTCGTAAGACGGGGTACCACTGTATATGTTAAAATATTTGTATATCACTATGACATTTTAGAAACCTTTAATGCCCTAATGTCAAGATGTCATTTAACTGCAGCTAAAGAGTCAATCATTAATGTACCGGTACTGTATTTCTGAATTTGAACATGATTGTTATTTTCATTTTTGTTCTGAGCAGTTACTAATAGCGGCGCATTCAAAGCCTCTCTGACATATGATATTCATTCACTTCATTTTAACTTGGTTCAGAATATTCTTTATATTGAGGTTAAACACTTATTTAACATACTGTATAGCCAAGCGAAAGAAAAAAGCAACAGAAAAGCAGAGACAGAAATAACAGTAAAATAGAACTTGTTAAAATAATAAAAACCTTTAGAATTAGCATCATTAACAACACATGTGAGTCCACAAAAACTGTGACAAAAATAATGTTCTGAAAATTTCGTGCAGTGAAGTATTTTTCGTTTCTAATAATCCTGGAATTAGACATCTAAAACTCGTTGCTGATTGCTATAGCACTGTGACCACTGACAGATAAAGTGGTGATAATTTTGATTATCTGGATGCAATTAGTGAGGTACGTGAGGCAGCAAGTGAATATTTTGCCCTCAACGCTGATGCATTGGAATCAGCAAACTGAAAGACTTCAACGAGGGTCATGTTGTTATGTTGACAAGTGGCTCTATTTTAGTACCAAACTGCATGTCTTGTACCCTGTCTGCAGTGACTAATACCTCCCAAAAGCAGTCAAAAATCTGGATCGCGATCCAATTAAACATCTGTGAGAGCACAGTAGCTAATCTCGTCGAGCCCTCTTTCACCACCAAAACAGCTCTGACTTCTGAAGGTGTGCTGCTGTATCTGGCAGCAAGACACGAGCAGCAGACGCTCAGTCCTGTCAGATGTGAAGTGTGCTCCATCACCAAGCTTGCAGTATGTCCAGGACATCCCACATATGTGCTCATTTGGACTCAGATGCTAACTTTTTCAACCTGTAACAAACCTTTCACTGTGTGAAATCAGGCACCTCCCATATTTTAACTTGACTGTTATAAAATTTTGAAGTAGGTGCATTTTCATCCACCTGGAGCAGATATGATCTTTGTCCCTATTGCAGCTGCATTTTCTGAATAGTCTGTATACATGTCAGAAGCAGAATAATACCTGTATATCAAATGTGTGACAGTAAGTCACATGTCAGAAAACACTTAATTCAGAAGCCTCAACCAAAATCTGTTTTCACAACATCTGTCAAATTAGGAACATTGAATAGTTCTGGATAAGGGAATACAAGTGTAAAGAAAGTGTAACATGTTTTTTTTTTCAAAAAAAGAAAGAAAAAACAGCGCTTGTCTACCTGCTGTTTTGCCATGTTTTTGTCAAAGTGTAACCATAATACTGACTTTGAGCATAATACTGAACACCAAAAACATGCCCATGTTGTTGTTAAAGATTCTCTCACGTTTCCATCAAAATGTAGGAAACTGGCTGCACGGATTAGTTTGTGTTTCAAGAGTTATGTTCTATGCAGCACAGAACAGCTCTTCTACTTACTGATGACCCAACGAATGAATGAGCACATGTCATTTGTAGTAGCTTTTAGTGTTTCAGCTCAGCAGTGGAACAGGGTGATCTATACTGAATAAAAATGAATGTATTATGTATTTGTCTGGGATTCTATGGTTGCAGCTCTTAAATTCATGTGTGTGTTCTGATATTTGGCTTCTAACTGACAAATTGTAACATTACACATCATAGAAGTCATCCAGTTGTTTTTGTGAGTCCATAAATCTGCTTGAATTTTGGCCATTATGTGATGAAAAGCTCTTAACATCAGACGTAACTAACAAATACTTTGGCTTTGGATTAGATCTGTGAAGTTTTCCAATCAGATATTCGCTATAAATAAACTTAATTTGGACTTTTCTTTGAGTCATTTGTGAACTAATGCATTATTTCATTTGAACGATTCATTTTCATGGCAAGTTTAGCAGATAAGGAGCAAAATGTTTGTCATGTATGTAAAAATGGTCTGTGAAGACAAAAATTATAAACATAATGTCTCAAAAAATAACTGCAGTGTAAAACCCTGTATGAAAAAACCTTTAAACATAAGACAAAGAAAATGAAATGTTCTTTCACGTTGATTTCTTTTACAACCAAAATGAGTAATAGTTGGAACCATCTGTAAAATGCAATTAAAATGCAGCAATTTTATAATGTGTACTGTCATCAGAAGTGGGTAGTACTCAAGTACTTTTACTCAGTTATATGTACTTCTGGGAATGCATGTTTTGCAAAGTACTTTTTATTCTTATACAGTTACATTGAGATACAGTACACATCTCAGTGAGTAGAATGAGTACAATGAACAAAATAATCATGCAAATGAACAAAAATGGACAAGCTAAGCAATAAAAGAAGCAAAAACAGAATAAAATCATCAAGTAAATTAACTAAGCAACAAAATGAGGCAAAAAAATGCTGAAATAAATTACTAAAATGAACAAAATAATCAAATAAATTAACAATAATCAGCATATTGAGCAACAACATGAGCAAAAACTAACAAACAATCAAATTAATTAACAGAAATTAACAAAATACAGAACAAAATGTGAAAAAATGAACAAAATAAGCAAACATGGACAAAAATGCACAAAAAACAAAAAATATAAAACATTAAAGTAAATCAACAAAAATGAACAAAAAAGCATATCAAGATAATGCAATAAGCACAAATAAACAAAGAATTGAATAAGAAAGTAATCAAGTAGACAAAAAAATCAACAAAGAAGTAAACAAGAATGAAAATATACTGTATGTGAGGGTGTGACAAAGTCCTCATTTTGTGGCTACTCACTACTCAAGTATTTTTTTCACTCTTACTCAAGTACTTATTTTCATGAGTACTTCTACCTGAGTGATTATAATTATAAAGTAACAATACTTTCACTTGAGTGTCTTGTTAGTTTACTCTACCCAACACTGATCCTCATCATTAAATTTACCTTCAGCTTTTTTTGCTAGTTGTAGACAGTGGGAATTAATTTTTGTATAACCTGTTAAGATGATCTACACACTAATATTTATGCATTATGAAGGTCATAGTCACTTTGACAGATGTGTTTAAACAAGAGGCCTCACTTCATTTAACACTTCATTTTGGGTCCGAAACCACCAGCTGAGAGCCACCGTTATAAACCACACACTAATGGTTGCAGTACATTGCATGTTGCTGTAAAGTTGTAAGTTCTACCACAAGGTGGCACTACAAGCTTTTAAGGATGTGCAGATCCCAGTGACTGAATACTGACAGTCCAAAAAAATAAAACAAATGTGTCAGTCTGTAACCTGTTTGCCTCATCACTGTTTTCAGTCAGCAGCACTTTGTGAAAATTACCTATTTATGTGGATTGAGGGAGAAGTTAAAGGAAAGCTGTGTGAAGGCGTTTTAGAGTTCTGGCTCCTGAGCTGGGGCCAACATAAACCACCGGCGCAGTGTGAAACCAGAGCTGGCACTGCTCTTCTGGGTCCATTACATGTGCAGCAGCTGCACAGTATCAACGCTGCCTCCTGATCTAGTGTGATGCCTTGAATCAAAGTGATGTCTTGTTTTGCAGAAGTAAATATGACAAACTGCTTCAAAGACTTTTAACAGAGGGGTAACTGTGTTGAATGCACAGATAAACATGGATTATCCTCAGCTCAGCAAATGTGAAAAGAGGGAGTGATGATGCATTACACAGATAACCGGCAGAATAAGGAAGGTATTTGGTGAGGAGGATGAGCGGTGAGGAGGGAGGAGGTTAAGCCGGGGAGAAAAGAAGGAGGTGGTAGAAGAAGTCGGCAAAGATAAAACATGTCTGAGAGAATCATATATTACTCTCAAATTTAGCCCAGAGCTCTGCATCAAGATAAACAGGCGAATTAACGACCAGATCTTCTTATGAAACTCAATCTCTTTCACATGCCACAGAACTCAGCACACACACACACAC
>JAQQAE010008919.1:0-14909 GCA_029823295.1 Pseudamia nigra
TTAAAATAGTAATAATGAATAAATGTGCAGGTAGGGGTGTGTAATACATACTTTATATGGGAGTTAGTCGTTGGTCCGGAACGGATTAATTGGTTTTACATGTATTCCTATGGAAAATGTTACATCGGACAACGACCAATTCGGAGAACGGCTGTGACGCTGGAACGGATTATCGTCGTTATCCGAGGCACCACTGTAATGTGATATGATACAATACAATACAATAATACGATATAATTTGATAAGATACAGAATGATTCATATGATACAATGCAATACAATACGACACAATAAAATACAATGTGATACAATTCAGTATATTGCGATGTGATACAATAGAATATGATACAGAAGGTACATTTGATTCAACACAACGCGATACCGTGCAATCAAAATCAAATCAAAGTTGGTCATGTTATTACTTGAATGATTCATTTGTGTGGAAAATTCCTTGATCAACTTTTACTTTTTGATGGTGCTCGGGTAAAATTGACCCATTCGGTTGTTGTGGGTAAACATGAAATCCTGGTGGCTGTAGTGTTAGATAATGCATCCAAACGAGATTTGACAATGAATTGGTCCGTTGTTGTCCATTATAGCCTCTTCAAGTTGTGTAAGTTTTGATTGTAGCTGCGTCTCCGTCTCTGTGAGGAAGCCCTGTGATCGTGGAATGAGGCAGAACAACGGTGTCCTTGTCCGTGCCGCTCATACACCAGAGCCCAAATCATTCTGCCACACTGAAATGTCCCTCTTCAATCATTTTCCATATCTGCCTGATACTAAGCACGACTCATCGAAACCAAATCTCAGGCTTTTATCACATTTTCCAAATAAGCCGTGTGAAATATTCAGAAGTGGTTGTGTTATTTTCACTGGGACTCCACGGGGCTGTGGGGATTAGCCCTCTAGTGGCCCTGGAAACGGCACAGAAAGGCCGTGTGCTTCTGAGAACATAATTAGTCGGCTAATATACTAATCTGGTTCACATGATACTCAGTTTGCCTTAAAGGCACCTAGACTGCCACATGGTAAGTGAAGCTGTAAAGGAAACAACATGGTCACGCTCTGGAAAATTCACTGCATTAAACAAAAAATGCTATTTATATGCAAAGGGGAACAGCTGCATGCATCTACAAATATTACACATTAATAGTATTAACATCTCCCACCAGCAGATCATGGTTTTATAGTCTTCCTGTCAAAGGTAAAAAGGATATTATTTTAGGTTTAAACGCCTCAGGTGGCTGATGGCCCAGTAGTGACTCATCTATAGACTGTTTCACCAAGCTGCTGTTGTTCCTCTATTTATACACGCTTCCTGTTTCTATCGGACAATGACATTCAATGCAACAGTGAATGTTCAGTCTAAAAATTACCTGCTTAGCTGAAACTTTACTAAAGGTTAGATCTGTTTTTTTCCTTCCGTGTTTGAGGCAAACAATTAAAAGTGCAGCATTCAGCAAAAGGATCCAATGTACAGTAGCTACAGTAAGTTACAAAACCATCAGAAGAAGTCAGGGAAGGTCGCAGGGGGGAAACAGCTGGGGTGAGTGCTGCTACAGGATGTAGGGTAGATGAATGGTTGCTTTTTCTACTTGCATGTTGTGTGTTAATCTACCTTCCATTTGTGTGTTGTATGTCAAACCGTCCTGTGCAGATTCTTTCTCTGCTTCATTCATGTTCAAGCAGTGAACAAGAGATGTTACAGTACAGCATGTTACATGGGTTCTCCATGTGTGTGGAAGTAGGACAGCGTATATCTCCAGGGAATGGTGTTATACCTCTCCTCCTCTTCTCTCTCTCTCTCTCTCTCTCTCTCTCTGCTGTAGCCCTATTCCTCCTTCCTTCTTTTCTCTGCATCAGACCAACTCTCAGTAGCCTCATAAGAAGTTTGTGCATCGCCGCAATTTTATTTTTAACTCTCACGCTTACATGCCAAAGCTCTCTTCTTACTCTTGTATCCCACACTCTCTCATCAACACACCACTTTAACAGCTCCTGAGAAGACTCCCATAATCTTTCTGCTTAATCTTTTCCTATTCTTTATCAAGGAAGGCTGTAAGTTAATTCATTTTCTGTTCTGCTGACCAACTTCCTCTTTGCCTTTTCCTCTGTCCCCCCCAGCAACACAGAGAACAAGCGAGACAGCTCACCATTGAAATCTAGCAGCAAGTCGTCAAACTGCAGCCCTCTCCACCGTGCTTACCAGAAGCAGACAGACAGCGACAGGAACCAGGAGAACCACCAGGCTGTGGAGACAAGCACCAACCCCCAGAATGTACACAAACCGGCGCCCAACGGGGTGGTAACTCAGATGGAGCAAGAGAAGGAGGAGACAAACAATAGAACTATGAGGACAGAGACTGCTGGGATGGTCAATGGAGACATGGTGGATCTGAGTGCAGAGCAGAGTGATGATCATTCACCTCCTCACACAGACAGGACTGATAGAGAAAAGCAAACACGGAATGAGGACAGTGAGATTACAATAGAAAGTGAACACAGGAATGAAGAAGGGAGCACAGATCACAAGGTATGCACAGTACATGTCTGCTGCCTGATTGTTCACATGCTATTTATAGTTTATCGCTGTTTGTTTCCCCTGTGTCAAATATTTTCATGTCATCCTACCTCTGCAGACTCAAACAGACGTTTATGCGCTCTGGGCTCTCAGTACAATTCAGTTCTGTGATCTCATTCATGGGTCAATTTAACACTAGAAGTATAGAGTTACAATGGGAGATGAATGTGTGTGTGTTTCATTCTTCACTGGTGTGCGAGTGTCTCAGAGGACTTATGAAGCCAGAACAGATGTCAAACACTTGAGCAGCTGAGTGCGTGTCTCAGTGACCTCCCCTGTGGAGCCTGCTGTTGTCTACAGATTATAAATGTCGAAAGTTCAGATCAATCTCAGTTCTCTCAGCACTGAAAAGACATGCAGACCCCACAGCGTGGACCAAAACATTGCCAAAATAATTTGGACATTTTGCCATGTCAGACACTCCATGGTTATAGACTTAAGCCAAACAGGGTGACCTTTTGTTAAGTTAAAACTTAACTTTGGTCAAGGATTTCATTCTTTGATATGTAACCAGTCAGTTAGGCAGTGAAAGGTCCATTATGTAATAACTCTGCATTATGTAATAAATTAACAAAATAATATAATTGTGAACTTCATAATACAATAACCCCTACATTTTGTAATAATCTGCAATATTTTGTTAGAAACTGCTTTAGTGCAATACGTGTTCACATACACTCATGGGTGGTTTTAAATGAACTCGCATCAAATTTGTACAAGAAAAAGCTGTGGTGTGTGGAGCTCCCATTGCAGCCTAGTGGAGGGTGTCGTGTGGGTGGAGTACCATATCCACCTTCTAACATTCCCAAACATGAAGACAATACAAAGATTGTGTTCTGCAGATAATGGATGAAGATGCATTTACACCTGGTATTATATTATACATTATTTGGATGTTATCTAGATGTCAGCCTTCTTAGCTAAACCATAATGCGAGTGAGAGTGATTTAGGTTTGATCTCTCTACATTTTGGGTGAGACCTACATAAGGTCTGGAGTGGCTTCATTTATGCCTGGTACTAAAAGTGTGATCCATATCCAGATTTGTTATCCACTTTAAGGGATAAAATTTCCTTTCCTTTACACATTATAGTATTAATACAATCTCATTATCTGGATGCTTTCTGAATCGTATGTAGTCGTTGACCATTGTAAAATTTGCATGCAAGCGATTTAATGAGGTGGCAAATGCACAGATGTGATTTCACCGTCCAGATTGCATTTAGGCAGAAATCAGATGTGGACACAATGTGAACCAGACTGCCTCAAAATGTGGTTCAGATAGATCTGATTACAGTCTGATCATTGTGCATTTACACCTTGCATCATCATGCATTTTTTTTTGTTATTTGGATAACTTATCTAGATATCCTTGATAACATTTAATAATTACTGTAGGTGTAAATGGGTTTTAATCATTTCTTTCACTCCCATGCACTGGTTCAGACAGTTTGATTAGTCAAGGCATGTACAGTTTGCATGGTTTTTCCTCAGTCACTGGCTTTTCAGTTTGATAATTCAGTATAATATCCAAATGACAGGAGCTGCATTTTTTTGGATCACACCAAAATGTGATGCCATAGCCTATAAATGATATTCTCCAGATGTTTAATATTTTGTTGCCTTTTCATGCCTGTGATATGAAACTACTAAAGCTACATTATCCTCCATACAGTATGTTTAAACTTTATCCCTACTGATCATTATTTATTTAAACTAATGACATTCTTCCTATTATTTTAAAAGATGCTACCGGTACACTTGAAAAATATTCAGAAACACGACTGATCTTAGAGGGTTTATCTTACAAACAAAATAATTATGAACTTTCAACAGCATTAGTTCCATTGTGAAAAAAATGTGAAACTAACATCTCCAACAGTAGAGGAACATGCTGCTGTCTTGTGGTTATGTCGAGTTTAAAAAAATATTATAATAAGCAGCTCTAGCACTAAACAAAAACCCATGTCATCACATCAGTATGCACATTTTATATATGACTTGCATTATCCTATGATGCACTGAATCACGACTGTCTTAGACAAATTTCATGTTCACATCACTTACTGCACACACTTTCAGTTAATTTTAACCAATTTTCTGCCATAAATTGCCCTGTATCATTTGTTTTTCAGATTCATGGTTTTACAGATCCAAAATTAAGTTATGACTCTATATGTTCAGTGAAAAAAAAGTCAGTGTTCATATTGTATGCAGTCACGTACAAGTCAAAGTGAGTTTTAATAACGCCACATTATTTTGTAATTCTGATCAACCATACTGTATATACTTTCCCCTGTGTCTGGTTGCACTCGTCACTAACTGTCTGTTTGCTATTGTTTGTTTCAATGCCGTTTCCCTTTTTTCATATTTTTATTTCCTGTTCTGAGAGCCACAGTTTCACCAGAGTCCGGCATGTCACCAGGCACATGTTAGTAACACATACAGTCATGTTACATGCTTCTGCTGCACAAAACAACACTGAAGCAAGGCTCAAATTTACCCATAACTGTTTTACAAGTACTCGTTAGTTTGTTTTCCTAAAATCCTGAAAATCCCTGCACTCCCTCTTGTGCTCCCTATATATCCAGTTTAAAAATATGGGCATGTACCCATATTTCTACAAACAAACATATTTCCGATGCTCATTTCCACTGTTATTTGATTTTTATTGATGGTCATGTACTGCACCTCGTGTTGTAAAAAATGCTTAACAGTTCCATACTGTAAAAATGCGTCTTTATTGGATTTTAGTATTCATGTAAATTAAAAGGTGTGAAAATGTGAAATTTCCTTAGCTGAGTACCCAGCACTGCAAGTCTTGTGAAATCCTACATCATCATACAACAAAACAGACGATAGGAAAAACGAGCCTTTTTCATTTTTTGTTTGGATTTTTGACATCATACGTCATAACCAATTATCGTCAAGCTAAAATGTATGAGCCTTGTCCCCACAAGTCCTGAGGATCCTACAGTTTAAAATATCACAGGATACAACCAATCATATTCAAGCTAAAATGAGCCCTGCCAACACAAGCAACCAATGATTAACAATGTTTTTCAGAATAGTATCCATGAAAAGTACCTTATTTTTGTATTTATACTTGCATTGAGTCAGAATATGATTGTGGGTGACCTAGGGAATGATCTGCTGTTCAGCCAATTAGAGCCTTTCCTGATGACGAAGTGTGCAGGTACGACACCTGACAATGAAATCAGACTGTACATCATAGAGTTACAAAGCTTCTTTAAAACCAAGAAAAAATCTAAAAAATACTTAGTATGTACAAGCACTACACATATACTTCTATTGCTGCTTTTCTATTACACAGCACAACTCGACTTGACTCTGCTTTATTCTACTCTGATTCAGTTGTTTTCCATAGCAATTGAGTACCAGCTCCACATGCGTGGTGTCATCATAGCAAGGCAGCTCAGAAAGTCTGTGACTTCTGCACCGTATCATTGGACCATGGTGTTTTGTATGCAGCCATTTTTGTTGAATAGAAATTATAAAAACAAACATTTCAAAAACCTCATTGTTGCCAGGTTTAAAGAAGGGCGGGTTTGATTCTTGTGTCAGAGTCACTGTCAAGACACTTCCACTAACGTCACTCCCTGGTCAATCAGTTGCAGTCTTCTGATGTCACATTTTCTGCTTGACTCAGCTCATTTGGAAACCCGGCTGAGTAGCCATTGCAAAAGTACCAGGTACTATCACTGAGTTGGTGTAGTGGAAAAGCCCCATAATTGTCAAGATAAGTAACCTTTAACCATTTCACACATGGTGTTCACTAGGCTGGACAGGAACAAGGTGATGTTAAATTTGTAGTCATTTTTAAAAATTAAGGCAAAAACTAAAGCAAAACGCAATAAGACAGTGAGTATTTTGACTTAAAATTAACAAAATAATCAGGAAAAAGAAGAAACATAAGAAGCAAAAGGTACAAAATAGTGAGTCAAATCAATAAAAGTGAGCAAAATCAGAAGAAAAACAAATGAAATCAGCAGCAAATGAACAAACCAGTCAGGAAATGAACCAAGTTTGAAAAAAAAAGTGGAACAAAGAAACAAAAAGCAAAACTCTGAAATTGAATGGCTGAGTCATACAGTATTTTTTTATACATCAAGCAGTAACTAAAGCATAAAGTATTTCACTAAGCTGACATGACCTGATGGACATAATTAACCATTTTCAGCCACTACCTCGCTGAAAATACGTGCCGTTATCTTTAAAGATTGTTTGGAAAGTACCCTAAGGCAAAAGACATCATAACCCCAGTTCTTAATTCATTCAAGGGGTTGAATTATGAATTATACACCATGTGATCATCAGACAAACTCTATGACTTGAGACATTATTTTCTGGAGAAAAATATTTTAATTGACATATTTGTAAACCAGAAATGGAAGGTAAATTTGACCCATTTGGCTGTTTTTAAGGTTAGGTTTAACTCAGGCAGTACATGAGCAACCAACTGTTCTCTGCAGACTTCATTAAATCCTGGAGCTGTAAAATGTCTGCTCTCTAAAAATCACTCTTCTCCATTTGATAGCTGCGCACAAGGAGTAGGGAGTGAAATGCTACAGACCCAAACTAAACAGGAACTTGCAGGGGGATTGGAAGCAACACTTGACAACAGCGTGGGGGAAAACAAACAAATGAAGCTCTTTATCCTGTTTTTTTCTATTGATAAATTGTTATGTAAGGCCTTGTTTTCTGTTCGAGACACTACAAAATCCTCATATTTAGGACAAAGTGAAACATCATTAGCCTCATGACAAAGCCTGTTTGACCTGGATGCCGTCTTTGTGGTTGAACAAGATCCCTTACACACCTCACTAACTCCCTAATGGTTGAATTTTCAATGTCACTTCGCACTCCTATACTGAAACAATACCTTGTGTTTTCCCAGGAAACAAATGAACAGAAGCTGTTTAAGATCGCCAGTGAGCTCCTGCACACGGAGAAGGCGTATGTCATGCGACTGAACCTGCTGGATCAGGTGAGGACTTCAAGTTGCAATTTCACTTCCCTGTTTACATCAGGTTCTACGTGGCATGTTCTGTTCAGTGCATTGACATAAAATGCAGTGCAGCAATGTCTAATTTGCCTTTCGTGGTTATTTGTCTCCTCAGGTGTTCTGTGCAAAGCTAATGGAGGAGGCAAATAAAGGAACGTTCCCTGTAGATGTAGTGAAGAACATTTTCTCCAACATCTCCTCCATTAACACTTTCCACAGCCAGTTTCTGCTCCCAGACCTGGAGAAACGCATGGGCGAGTGGTGGGTTTAAGTCCTTGTTTTATGAAAATCCATAATGGAGCTGAGAGGATTAGATTTCAGAGAAGACAAGGCATTCTCCTTTTCAATATGTGCATTTGTTCCTAGAGTGGGTATCTACAAGCCCTGCACTACATAAATAATGACATTTTATACTTAATTCTTAGTATTATTATTATTATTATTATTATTGTAAATTTTTGTTATTTTTATTTTCTTTTCTGTTTGTGTTCAGTTTTCAGTTTTGTTGCTTATTTGTTCATTTTTTTGTTAATATGTCTTAATTCTTTCAATTGTTATTATTTTAATTAATTTTAATGCTCTCATTTTTAATGCTTTTCTGTTCATTGTGTGGCTTATTTGTTTATTTTCTGAACTATTTTATTAAGTTCTTGAAAATGTTGTTCAGTTCTGTTCATTTTGTTCATTAGTGGTTCAGCTTTGAGTTTTTTGGTTTTATTTTATTTATTTTCTTCATTGTTTAGTTCATTTTTGTTGAGCTCTTTAAAATTATTTTGCTAATTTTTTGGGTTTTTTTGTCCTTTTGGGGGATCATTTTTGTCCTTTTTTTCATTTTATTTTATCTAGTTTCTTAATTGTTTTGTTTCTTAATTAGTTCCATTCAGAATCAGAATGTTCTTTAATTGCCAAGTATGCAATACACATTCAAAGAATTTTACTTGACATTAAGGTGCACTCATATTGAAGCGCACCAAAATGACGATGAATTTGTAAACTTAACCAGGAAAAAAGCACAAATTGATGTATTAACAATTCCCCCAAACTCAGAAATGAGGCATTTGATGCTCAAAATGTCAATCTCAAAATGAGATGCCTGACTAAAAATGTCCCTACGCCATTGGTGGAATCCATGCATTATTATTAAAAACACACAAACAGGACACCAGTAACAAACTGCCCTACGTTCTCCTCTTTTGTACAGGGATTCCACACCTCGAATCGGGGACATCCTGCAGAAACTCACACCCTTCCTCAAAATGTACGCGGAATATGTGAAGAATTTTGACAAGGCCATGGAGCTGCTGAAACAGTGGAACGACCGTTCACCTCAGTTCAAGGCCATTATTATGGAAATACAGGTACTGTGTAGCAGAGATATAAAAATGAGCTTCAGTTTAATAGTTTATTTTATATTCCAGTGTAATATTTGGACTTTCTGGTTATTTCTGAACAGAGTCAGGAGGTGTGTGGCTGCTTGACCCTTCAGCATCACATGTTGGAGCCGGTACAGAGAGTTCCGAGATATGAGATGTTGCTTAAAGACTACTTGAAGAAGCTGCCACAGGATGATCCTGACCGACGAGATGCAGAAAGTAAGTAGACAAACTGCTATTCCTCAGTAATATTATGTTATTGTAGTTTTTCTCATGTGCTTAAAGAGATTTCCAGAAACAGTGTCTCAGTTTCACACAAACTGAAAGGCAAAGAACTTCAGTTTCCAACAAAACTCTAAAACCAGCTAAAACCTCAACCATGCATCATACAAACTGAAGTGATATAAATATCAGAAGTGTTGATGAATGTTTTGGCTTTTTGAGGCCATGCAGCATATTGAAAGGCAGGAAACCCATAAAATTCACACATCAAATAAGATTCCCAAATCTTTTAATGCACACTCACCACATGTCCAGTAATGTTCCAGGCCCTTCGTGGCATAAAACCAAACAAAAGACACACTAATATTTTTCTGTGTCTGTTAGTCACTTGACAGTTCAGATGATTTTCCAGAATCAGTAAGACAATCAAACAATCAACCTCTACATATTACAAAAAGCATCACGCACTGTAGAAAAAACACTGGAAAAATCAGGTGCAGTCATAATAACTTGAATCATGAATATTGCTTAAGTCAGCCATCAGGTATGGCTCATCATGACATGCTCTACCACGAAGACAAAAATCAATCAAAAGCAGGAAGTGAACCTACTGTATATGAGTGTCTCTCCTGTTTGAAGACACAGTGGGAGCTCGATACAGTTTTTTCATTTGCTTAAGCACAATTTTGAAAGTGGGTCCGGTTTTTCAAAACACTTCACACAATTAGCACAAGACTACATCCAAGTAGCACGACACCGCAGATCATTTGCAAAATGGAACACTTCAGTCAAAACTCTAAATTTTCTTACAAAACCCTATTTTCTTGTCATAACAAACACATCATCATATGGTCCAAATTGGGTTTGAATCAGTGAAACACTTCTGTACTCAGATTAACACTTTTCGCATTTACACAAAGTGTAAAAAAATCACTGCACAACATCAGTTCAACAAACTAATGAAGTATTTATTCTGTTTCTTGAACCCAAGTCAGTCTATGCTGAAAATTTCAGCAAAACATAAAAAAACATTTCCAGTTTTCATACTGTATTATTAATTGTACCATTGAATTATAACTTCACAGTAGTAAGGAAAAGGAAATACGGTGGAATGTAGTGAACTACAAATTCAGGATGCTGATAAAACCAGCTCTGACATGAGCAGAATGATGATACAAATGAAATTATAGTTGCACTCTTCGAGTGTCAGGTCTTACTACTTATGGCAAAGTTTTCGTTTATATGTAATAGTGTAAAAGTTTTAAGGGCTCTGGTGTATGGATTTTATGTTTTCCCTGCACATTGGTACTTCTGTGGAAATAGGTTTAGATTTTGGTGAAGTGTTGGGGCTTTTTATCCTGAAACTGTATTCACACTGACTACAATTGTAGTGGATAAAATGCAAATGTGAACTATTTTAAGTAATAAAATCTCCTAAGTAGCAAAAGTACAAGAACACTTAATCTAAGTACAATACAAAATAAGACACAAAGAGATAGTTAATCATGGAATTACATTTTGAAGGCCATTGTTTCTAGATGAGCAAAATGTGCTAAATGATATATGTGGTCAGTGATTTCACAAACTGATTTGGTTGTAGTTCTGTTACAACTAGCATTTTTTGTTTGTATGGATCCATACACATACAGTACATGTCATTTCTGCAGTACATTGAATACAAAGGTCAGTGAAAATGAAATCACATGGTCAGTCTGTTTGTGCTCATTTCAGCATTCGCTCAGCGTTACAAGCACGGTTCCTGAAGACGTCTTTAGACAACACAGGGTTTAGTCAGGTTTACACCTCCGTATTCAGGCAGCTGGGAACACAATAGTCATTTTATGAATCTGTGCTCAATGTAGAATACACAACACTATGTGCATTTGTTTTCACTAAGCTCAACTCAACCTGGAAGAAAACTGCAGATATAACATATACCTCTCTGCTTCTGTTTTTTAGAGTCATTAGAAATTATTGCCACAGCAGCCACTCACTCCAACAGCGCCATTCGTAAATCTGTAAGTACACATGTTTAGTACATATTCTTACACAAATGACATTCTGCCCAACTAAAACAAACACCTGCTCTTCTTGTAGGAGAATCTGAAGAAACTGATGGAAATCTATGAGATGCTGGGCGAGGAAGAGGACATTGTGAACCCATCGAACGAGTTCATCAAAGAAGGCCACATCCTGAAGCTGGCAGCCAGGAACACATCAGCCATGGAGCGATACCTCTTCCTGGTGAGAGAAACACTTCCTCGTCTAATGAAAAACACTGCAGGGAAATAATAGACTAAGGCAAGGTTTCCCAGTGCACGTAAATTGAAACAAGTGAATCATTTCGTAGCAGGAACACCTCTGTAAAAGGACGCATATGGGGGGCATGAACAAGTCCCTTAGTTACAGATATTGCTGGATGATGAAATTATGTTGTGGCTTTCCCTTATTAGTTTCAGGCTGAATGTGTCCCGTTAGCATAATTCAGGTGCCTGCATTGTTTGAAGCTGCCCCCTCTGGAGGAAAACAAAAAGGGAAGAACTAGTTGTATGAAATTAAGTTCCCTTTTTTCAAATGGTGCATTTTCCAATGAAGATGTGCAGAATATGTTGATATTATTGCAGTTTTAGGAGGATTCTTTGGGCATGTAGACAGCACAGTCAGAATATGTGTCTCATTTGAAGGATAAGGTGAGGTGGGATAGATGATTCAATTCAAAATGATTGAAGTTAAAACGAGAAACGCATGTCCTTTTAAACATGGACAAGGATAACTACAGTTTTTTTTTAAAATGCACACATATTAAATCCTGACCTTTTTAAAAAGACAGTGTTTGAAAGATGGAAAGAGGAAGAATGGGTTCGTCCAGTGATATGCCTGTCAACAGTGAAAAATCCTGATCATAAGCAGTGTCTGCACAGCCTGATGGAAACAGGACTATTGGCCATGTACACCCCTTATTATAAATGTTTTCAGAATCTTATCTTATTCTTTTTCAGTATAATAACTGGAATTTAAGTGTGCATGAAAATGTAATCATTGCCATGAGTAAAAGTACTGGTTTTTTTTTTCTCAGTTCAACAACATGCTGCTATACTGCGTGCCCAAATTCAGCCTGGGAGGGCCGAAGTACACCGTGAGGACCCGAATCGGCATCGATGGGATGAAGGTGGTGGAAACAATAAATGAGGACTATCCTCACACTTTCCAGGTGTCTGGAAAGGAGAGGACACTAGAGCTACAGGCCAGGTACATATTTTAACCAACAAAGTTTTAGCGGTTTTGACGGTGAAGGTGTTAAAATAAGCCTGCAAAGGAATGACTATTTTGGTCGGCTCAGTTTCAGGGGGTTGTTGGTTAATATTTGTATCGTGTAATAAAACAGGTCTGTTTGATCCTTTGTCGTGTTTGTTTACAGGGATTTAATCTTACAAATGTTCCACTAAAACATATTCTTCATTAGCTTAGTGCCACCAAGTCAAGTGATTAATGAAAATACATGAATTTCCCTTTTTCCAGAATGATAGCAGTTTTATCCAGGCATTTCTTCAGTACAGTATTTATGCAAAGACTGGTAAGATGCCAGGTTAAGAGAGAATAGATTTTAATGCATAATTAATTACTGGGCCCCTCTGACAGGGCCTGCTTGTGTAGTCATGAGGTCTCAGCCTCAAAATTGTGAAGTGCCTAGAGATAATCAGTGATTATGATTGGCGCTGTACAAATAAAATGGAATTAAATTGAGTTGAATTGAATTGAATTATAAACATCTGTATTAAAATAATAGGAGAGATACTTATTCACATCTGCACTCCCTAGACCACTTTACAATGAACACCATACAGATACTAATAATAAAAGTACAACATATAACCCAAGAGGTTGAATGTGATCACAAGTCAACCTGAGCTACTGTTTGAGTCTTAAAAGTGGGATATGTGGCAGAATAACAAGTAACACACATGCAGAAGATTGGAGGCTGAAATAATGATCATGAAACAGTAGATGAGTCTTTTTTTCTGGAGGCAGAGTTGTAGTTAATTTACAAATCCAATTACACATATTCACCCTGGCAGCCTTTTCCATAATAAAGCAATAACCCCAATAAAATACCTAAATACAATCTACTGCTATGATTAGCTGCTTTGGGCCTTTAGGTTTTTTTATGAGTAAGATTTCCTTGAAAGCCACACAGATTCAATCTATTCTGTAAGAACTGTTCTCATAGCACACAAAATGTAGATTAGGCTTTAAAATCACCTCATCTTCATACTGTCATCAGTACATTAAACATTAAAGGAAAAAATAAGTTAATAAATGCAGTTTTATGGCAAAAATGCCAAAGCATCCAACTCCATTCCACAGCCATGTGTATAATGATATGTAATCTGCACCCACACAGTGTAATTTCAGCTATATATAGAAGACCACCTAAATGAGCACACCCTTACTTCACTGAACCCCAGGAAGCCCCTAAATAAACCCTTGAACCTCTTAACTGTAGTGGAAGCAGCTCGGTGGTGGAGGATGAACCACCTTAAAGCAGTGGTTTAATTTAATTACATTTTTCTTGTTTTATTTCCCCCTTCAGCTCAGAACAGGACAAGGTCAGCTGGATTAAGGTACGTAGTATTTCTAAAGTTCATTGTTTTTCTTGGGGATTTGACTCCAGCACCATTTCGTCTCATTGTTTTTTTCTATTTCTCTTCTTTTTCAGGCTTTCCAGGAGACCATTGAGATCTTCCAGCAAAAAAATGAGTCTTTCAAGAATGCATCTAAAGACGTGGAGGAAGTATCGGTCAGTGTCTTATCTGTACTCAAAAGTCAAAGTTTGGACACACCTTCTCCTTCGGTGGTTTTTCTTTATTTTTATTATTTTCAATATTTGTATGTTAGTACTGAAGACATCCAAACTGAATGAACATGTACAGGATTATGTAGCAAACAAAAAAGTATCATCCAACTCAGAACATGTTTTATATTTTAGATTGTCCAAAGTAGACATGTTTAGATTCGATGACAGTTTTGTACACTCATGAATTTCTGCGTTTTTCAATTAACATGTGAGTTCGTTTGTTCTATGTTAATGCCTTCATGATGTGCTTTAGACCAACAACTGTCTATGCAGAGGACGTGTGTGGACAGTTGTTGTGGTCCACACACCTGTCCACACACTACTACAGTTGTATGGACCACTACAACAGCAGTGGTCCACAGCTGTAGTGTGGACCACTACAAATTCAAGAATCTACAAATTCAAGAAACCCTAAGTTAAGTAAAGACAGTTTATCATTACTTTAAGAAATGAAGGTCAATCAAAAAAAAAAATCTCAAGAACTTTGAATGTGTCCCCACCTACAGTTGCCAATACTGTATTATCAAACACTGTGGTGAAGTCCTCTTTCTTCTGAGGACCGTTTCAGGAAATGAAGACCAAGAGCTACCTCTGCTGCAGAAGATACATTTATTAGAATGACCAGCCTCAGAAGACAGCTTAGAGCACGTCAGATACCGTTTGATGGTTTGACATTGAAAGTTCATGAGACTTTTCACATTTACTGACCTTCATTTCTTAAAGTAATGATTGAAATGCAGCCGTGAGGGGGGGCACAAGCCAGTGTTCTTTCTTATGCTGGTCCCAAGCCCGGATAAATGCAGAGGGTTGTGTCAGGAAGGGCATCCGACGTAAAACCTATGCCAAATCAAAC
>JAQQAE010008920.1:0-14907 GCA_029823295.1 Pseudamia nigra
TGTTATTGTAAGAAACTGTTGTCTGCTAAATGTGCAGTAAGAGGGTTTTTTTCTATGTTTTCATAATTTTGCTCACTTATGAGCTAAATTCTGATAATATGTGCTTTTTTCTCTCTATCCACATGTATCACCCCCCTCCCCCTCTTTTTCCACCAAATTGCAAGGCACGAGCACAGTTCGCTGCCATATGTGTATTTCCCCTTTTATGGGATCAATAAAGTAAAGTATATCTATCTAAGAGTTCATGTTAATGTTCTCTGTAAAACATCTCACATGTATTTATCTGAATAAACACATGCTCTTTGATTGGACACTGCTCACACACACACACATACCCCCCTCAGCTGGAGTTCCTGGTGCAGCCCCCTCCTCTATGTCTATGTTTTGGTCCTCTCCATGGGTGACAGGGTTAGTGCTTACTCATGGAAATGGACCTGGATTCTGCTGTAAGGGCACTTTGCTTCCCGCTCAGGAGGCGAACGCAGGAAGCCATGACACTAACAAAGTGTACAGGACACTCTGACACAGTGGACACTACTGTATACACACACACACTCAAACCATGGTATGGTCACATAGCTGGCAACGGCTCACACGACGCTACAAAACTGACGATATCGTGTGGACATTTGTTTACACGCTCACTGGCCACTTTATTAGATACACCAAAAAATGTTGATAATTTTTTTGTTCATTACCTCCACCAGGGAGGTTATGTTTTTGCTCACGTTTGTTTGTTTATTGACAACATTGGATTTTGATGACATTTTCAGCATAGCTCAGAAATTATACAAGTAACAATTGATCAGATTCTGGGAGTGATCTGGATCATCGTCTGGATCCAGGAGATTTTTATATGAATCTTCACCACTGTGAGATAGGACCAAATTCAAAATTTGTCCTTGTAATGCTATGAATAACACCCAGAAAATTTTGCCAGAAAACATAGGTTAACACAATAGTAGATTCTACAAAACCACAAAGTTTGATCCAGATGTGGACAAATTCCGGATATACATAGTGCCAAATATTCCAGAATGTTTATACTTACAGGGGTTGAGGAAAAATAGCTACTGGAAGGTACAGGAATAAATAAAGCTACATCTATACATGTAACTGACACAAAGTTGTAGCGGAAAGTTTACTGATTCAGTGACATTTGACATATCTTAAACATTTACAGAGCTAGATTAGGAGGAAAACCACTATTATGGAAATATTTTTTGTGAATAACTGAACTAATAATGATATGTATGTGATTCCAAATGCTAACGGTAGGTTTTCATGGTCAAAGAATCCAATAATGAAGGTCAAACAAATGTAAGAATGTTACAGTACCTTTGGTGCAATAACATTATGCGAGAACTGAGCATAGGTTCAAATGATAACGGTAGGTTTTCACTATTAAGACAAACTGAGCTGCCTTGGTGGAGGTCTGCCCTCTCTGAATGCTTTCTAGTTTCATGGATGTTTTTGTTTTTTTTTCTGTTCATTTTTGTCTTGATTATTCTTTTAGTTTCTTGTATGTTTTGGTCATTTTCTTAGTTATTTTGTTCATCATCTGTTCACTTCTGATCATTGTATTGGTCACTGCGTTCATTTTTGTTCACTGTGTGGATTATGTTTTCATTTTTGTGTATTTCCTTGATAATTTAGTGTTAATTTGTGCTAATTTTCTTTCTTAGTGAGGTACATTTTTAGCTATTGTTGATTTCTTGAATATTTTGTTTTTTTGTGCATTATTGTGTGCATTTGTGTTTATTTACTTGTTAATTTGAATTGTGAAGCACCTAGAGATAATCGGCGATTATGATTGGCGCTTTACAAATAAAGATTGATTGATTGATTGAATTTGTACATTTTCGACTTGACTTACTGCTGTTGTGAGTGTACACTGTCACATTAAAAGAATAAATTCCATCCTTATTCTTATACACTTGTCATTTACATTTACCAAGTGAAATACATAAAAATGTTAAGATATGTGGATTTATTCACAGGAAAAAAAAAAAATCTTATAGCAGTTTCCAAAGAATTTACTTAATTTTTATTCCAGGGAGGCGTTAAATTCATCATTTGGGTGTTTCTTCGGGAACGATTAATTGATTGATATAAGCCAGATTGATATGGATGCTCTTCATGTTGCTGAAAAAGAAGTACAGTTTGATTTATTTTCTTCTAAGGAGAGATGACTTTAACTGTCTCTCAGGGAGACATTAAAACATGCTTCCTTTAACAATGGTTTACTGTTTCATTCATAATAAAGCTGCTGTCCTTCCTTTAAGACCCTGTAACTGATTCCAATAATGACATTATAATGTATACTGTCATTTTATTTTTCTTATATCATTGGAAATGTTAGGCTGTTGTGCCCTCATTCACACACAGTGACACAAAAACAGTGCAAGTCACGAGTATTTCTGGGTAATGGTGCAAATATGTGCGTGCTGCCAGGTTAAATATTAAGGAAGCACTGACTTAGCAAAATGGGATGTCTTTTTTCTTGCTCTATAATGGTCAGCTTAAGAAAAAACTGCAGTGAAAACATCGACAAGCTCAGCAGTTTAATGATTACAAGATCATCTCAGATTCCTCTGAATTTCTTGTAACCTGACAATGACGCAAGTTCATGCAACATCAGATTTCCTCTAAAAGCTTGTGACACAGATATTTTGTTCATATGAAACATGGGAAAGTAACCACCTGTTTACACACAATACACTACAAGGAAAAGTCAGCACCTGGACTTAACTCAAAAATGAGTTCAGACCCTTCCATGGGATAATTACTGATGCCAGTATGTTTCAGCTGCCACAGGTTATTTAACCGAAGCAGTGAAGAGATTCTTAGTCCTTCTTTTTTTCCATCAGTGGATTTTTTTCTTGAGGGTACAGACCAGTGGGTAATGACCTGACCAGTGCAGTGAGGCCAGTACAGAAGAAACTCAAAATTGTAATACCGTTATTGGCCACTGGGGCACCGTTCACGTGGTTCATAGACTGTATATACACGTGGGCCAAAGTTCATATCAGTGGAACTGGCCTGAGGGGCTCGTCTTTAGAGGGCACTAGCGAGTTGTTTTTTGTTGTACTTGTACTACAACCATTTAGACTTACTATTTTCACATACATTTAAGGGTTTGACAAGATTTTGTGAGTTTTTGTATGTTTAAGCCCTGAACATGGACTTTGACATTTTTGGTGCTCACAACGCCGCCAATGCAGATGCCAAGGTGAATGCTTTAGCTCACCAGCTCGCCTGTGCCTTAAAATGGTGAAAAATCCTTTGAAAAAGTCCTTGATCCAAGCAGTGGACCAGATCACCCCCACCATCTAATTTACTGTTCCGTATGTCATTTCCAACCTATCCTGAAACTTTCACCAAAATCTGTAAGAAAGCTTTGAATTATGATTATGAAAACATAATCAAGCAAAAAAAATTCTTGTTATCTGAGGTCAATCAATGTCCTGGCAGCTTCTCATTCGTCTTTTCAGCTCACACCGCTCATGTGCCATCAAACACAGTCTGGTGATAAAACTATCAAGTTCTCATCTCTTCCCACACACTCAAACTGAAATGGTTCAGCTTCCAGACACTGTAATGGAACTGATGAAGCTGTTAGCGAGCGGAGCTGAGCAGTGCTGCCAGGTCTGACAGGTCTCCCAGGTCTGTGGGCCTTGTCTCATACGTGGATCTGCACTAATGCTCACACTCTGAACATATTTCAGGTTGAATGTCAGAGTGTGAGCTGCGGTAGAGCTGTGTGAGAGCTGTACAGCTACTGTACATCAAGCAGAACTAATGGGATTTCGGCAGCTTCAGGCTGTAAACCCATCATTAACCAGCCTCGATATGACTAATATACTGTACATTAAATAACTGTCACCACCCCATGAGGCTCTGTCACATGGCCATTTACCTTCTCTACATGAAGGACAAAGGCAGAGGAATGCCACTATACAATATACAGTTACATTAGACTCTGCACAGGATCCAAACTGAAAGATTTAAACTTAGAATGGTTTCATGCTCCGCTGTTGATTCACCTTTGCTTGGTTACGTCAAGCAAACCTTTGCCTGTTTGACTTTCATACATACAACATGTACAATTTGCTCATGTGTGTGTTGAGGTGGAGTTTTTGTTTGTGCTGGGAGGTGGTTGGATTCCATTTCTGAGCTAATGGTAGCTTGTGTTGCAAATTGTTACTGCTGTAGAGAAGGTGAAGAGAGAGAGAGCCGGCAAACATTAACATCCCCTGCATAGAAATCTGTGCACAGGCTGAGACCACTGGGTTCAATCTGAGGGGACATTTAATCCACTCAGTGATCAATGGAAAATGAATGTGTTGCACTCAATAATTTAGCATATAATGTCTCTGTCTCCAAAGACTAAAAAAGCCCAACAAGTCTTCAAAAAAAATAAATCCAAGGTCCATATGATTCAACGCAGAACTGTTGATTTGTCTCCTTTACTACTGCTGATAATAATAAACTCGATGACAGTTCAGCACCACCACTGAACAGCCTTATTATTCATGTACTTACTTGTAAATGTCTGACATATACATGTTAAGTGCTAAATGTAATCCCTGGTAACAAACAGGTTGATGATCTTGCAGCACAAGTAGACTGTGGCCACAATTTCATAGGGATGATGGACAAAGACAAGGTATCAGAGAGTGTGCAAGGTGGGGCTTCTGAGGCTGACACAGATTTGGAGTTGAGAAGGTAGAAGTCTGCTCTGTATAGCTGAAAGTATTTTTTATCTTTTCAAAACTGGGGTTCAATAACAGAGCAATGCATTACTTGTAACATAGCCTATTGCTCATTTTCCACTAATAGTACCTTTTCAGAATGCCTTTACTCATTTTAGAGATCAGCACATTGCTTATCCAGTACTAATAACTGGTTGCTATTGTAAGACATACATTTTGTACAATGGCAAACACACAGCACCAAACACTCCAAACACGCCTTGATTCCGTTGTCATGAATAAAAATAGACCCCCATGGTCCTGCTTGATACCTGGTCCCATGCAATGGAAATGCTGATACCAGCCAGTGGAACAGCAAGTTGAGTAGTCCCTTTGTGTTCTGGAAGAATTAATCCAACAGCATGTGCAATTTACACACTCAATTAAAAAGCCATGTCCACTTTTGTATTACTGTACTTTTGGTAGACCATCATAAGAACAAATCCAAGCGGAAATGTCAATATTTTCTGGCCCTATAATTATAATGCTCACATTGCAAAACATCTTTGAATTGAGAACTCTCCTCACCTCTACTGAGTACATGTACTGCATATTTTCTTCACATGAGTTACATGCTGTACCTTTAAAACTTTGAGGTTTGCTCCTTGTGAAAACCTGTGTTTGCAAATACGATGGCAGAATCATAAAATTTACTTTACGTGAGCATTTTGCATCCACGACTGTTTCGCTATTTGTGTTACTCAGCTGAACACTGACCTCATTGTTACACAAAAGAGCATGATAAACAGCAGATGCAGTGGTGAAATCTCAGAGCTGCTTCAGATAAGTCATTTCGTGTACTGCTGGCTCTCTCTTACAGCCTGTAGGAGTAAAAAAATTGGAGCACAGATCACTTCTGCAGCTCAAGCAGACAGTCTCTTGGCCTCTGTGCTAAAACAGGGAAGAATGCAGCGTTCAGAGTGAAGACCTATCTTTGGACAGAGCTCGAGTCTCTCACGCTACCAGGATCATGTCTTAATCACATTCAGCGTTTGGAGAGCTGTCATGTATTGAAACACAAAAGCACAGCGATGGCAGAAGAGCCTGGGGCGACTGAGAGCTTCAGCTGAACACACAATGGAAACATATCATAGTCCCAAAGGCAAATACAGTATGTGGAAAATGCAGTTTTCACCATTGATTGTTTTCAAACTGTCCCTAATCAGTACATTATGAGACATGTGGAGTGGCATGTAACAGGGTTTGGGCTTTTCTAATCTAAGACAGAGGTCTGAACCTGTGGTTCTTGGGCCCCCCTCCCCCTGTTTTCCTGTCATGGAAGTAAGACATTACAGTAAATCAAAATGAACAAAATAAGCACTAAATCAAGAAAAAAGAAGAAAATATTACCGTATTTTCCGGGTGATATGTCGCTCCGGAATTTTAGTTGCACCAGCCAAAAAATGCATAATGAAGAAGAAAAAAATGTGTATTAGTTGCTCTGGAGGACAGGTCGCATTTGTTCGGGGAACGCGTTTCAAGCGCTCGATCGGGCGGCCGCGTGCTTGACGCCAGAAGCGAGAGCTCACGGCTCACCTCCCCGCCTCCCCGGGTAAGTGAGGGCACCAACATGTTCAGTGTTACGCTGATGGCAGGTATGGTTGTTACCAGTAATGTCTACATTTTAAATTGTCAGTAATACAGATGCGGCAGATGCAGGTACACAAGCCTAGAGCAACGTCTAGCGGCTGTCAGTGTGACAAACACCCAATACGAAATATTTGAATATATTCATCGCTCCGGTACATTTGTCACTCCCCTAGCCAGACTATGCAAAAAACTGTGATGTGTAATCTGGAAAATATGGTAAATACTGAACCAAAAAGAAGACAAAACACAGAAAATACACAGGATTGAACAATAAAATATATTAAACAAACAAAACAAAATTAACAATACTGAACACAATAATCACGTCATTGAACAAGAACCCGAAAATGAATAAATATGACATTAACGAAATGAAGCTTAAGGCACAACTCAACAAAATACTACACAAAATGAACAAAATGATTAGGAAAACTAACAAAAATGTATAATGAAGTGAATGAAAAATGAACAGAAATTGATAAAATAATCAACAAATTGAACAAATAACATACAAAAGAATGCAGAGTAGTTTAGTAAATGAACAAAACAAATACAATAAAGAAGTAATGGACAAAATAATGAGCTAAAAAAACTAACACAAAAATGAACACAATTTAAAAATGAATAAAATAATAAAGAAAAGAATACATTAATCTGCAAAAATAACAAAAATGAAGAAGTTAACAAAATAATTAATAAAACGAACAAAAAACTCAGCAGATTAAACAAACATCGATTTTTTTAGTTTCACGTGATTTTTCACGCGATTTCTTTAGGCTTTTAAAAAATTTTTTACATCTTCAACATAAGCTCCATCTGTTTGTTCATCTTCTACTTTTTTCTTTCTTTTATGTCATCTGTAACTTTCATCATTTAAACTTAAATAAAATAACCATTTGACATTGATCAAGGTAACTATTGATATGAAACTGGTATCTTTCAAACGTACCCGACAGTCTCTCTGCAGGGTCTTCATCAAGTTGTTGTAGGTCTCGGTGTCGAAGTACAGCCCCTCTTCGTGCATGTCCTGGAAGTCCAGGTCTTTGTAGGTGGGACAGGACTTCTCGCGCTCCTTCCTGGACGCTCGTCTCTTGTAGGTGGAGCCCTTCAGGTCATACTTGTAGTGCATTTTGACGGAGCGCGGCAGCACGTTGTTCATCACCACCAGGCGGATGTTGATGCCTCCAGACTGGATGCAGTACAGGCCGTAGAACTTGGGCAGCAGCGTGCGCGGGTTCTGGTTCAGATTCTATCAAGAAACATAAATGAATAAGTTAAAGATAGACATTAATGAGCTTTATATGTTAATGCTGCATTTTACAAATGTAGAGTCAAGACCCAAAATAAGTTGTGAAACCTTTTGATTGTTTGTTTGCTTTTGTTTGTTTGTTTTCATGTGTGCACTTTTGTTCATTGTTTTGATATTTTATTCATTTTTTTTAGTCTTGTGTTTGTTTTAGTTATTTTCTGGATCATTTTCTTTAATTTCCTTTCATGTTTGAATTTTGTTTATTCATATTTGGACAGTTTTTGGATTATTCTGTTCATTTTTGCATTACTTTCTTCATGTTTTTTGTTCATTTTTTAATTCATTTTATCCAACATTTTATTCATTTTTGTTCATGTTGTAAATATGTGCATTAATTTGTTTATTACTTTGGTTAATTTATAATTATGTTGTTAATTTTGTGCAACATTTTGTTCAGTTTTGTAAATATGTACTTTGTTTTGTTTATTATTTTTTGGTTAATTTATGGAAAATTTGCTACTTTTTGTTCAGTTTATGAATTACTGTGTTCATTAAATTATTTTGTTAATTTTTTTGTTAATTTTCCTTAATTTTTATAAAATTTTATAAATTATATATAATGTTATGCTGGCTTCCAAAACACTGAACTAAAATGAACAAATATGTTCAAATCTCATTTTAACATATCTATCTCTTTGTACATTTACAGTAAAAACTAACAATTGAATATGAAAATATAAAACAAGCAAACAGTAGGATATATGGGTTCATTTACAGTAGAAAAGAGGTGTCACAACATTTATAATGAATATTTCTGGGTTTGAGTCCCAAAGAGACGACACATTAATCTTCTGAATCTTGAGCTGGAACAGTTTCAAGAAACACTGGTTTAATGTAATTAGGACACATGAGGAAAAAAGTACAAAGAAAATAAACAGTCCACAAAGTAAATCTACTATAAATAAACCTCACCATATAGTATCCAGGTAACAACCTCTGTAGAAACTTGGCCTCTTTGTGCTGGACGGTTTTAATGATGAACTCGTCATCGCTGGTTAAGTAGAAGAGCGAACCGCTGGCGCCCGGGTTCGTCAGCTCGATAAGAGGCTCATTGACCAGTGAGTACTGAGGAAGAAAAACACAAACACACTGATTTCACCTTCTCTTCAAACACAGGTCAAACATGGCATAAACAAAAATACTGTATACAGCCCTGAACACAGAAATCAGTATGTAAGGAAATACAGGGAAAACAGGATATCTGGATCTGTAGTGTTGGAGGAAGAGAAAAAACTCAACTTTCTACCATGTTGAAGGACTGAAGGCTTAAATTTGTGATCATGAGGTTAATAAATACATGTAATTTGCCTTTACCTGTTGTGTTAAAAGTAGTCATACACAAATATGTAGCACACTGAAATATACTGAACTGTAACAACTAATCTAGTTTACTGAAGTATAGTAGTTGGACTGTAGTCACAGCACACAAAACCAAAGGTAAAGTTGGTATTATAAGGGATGGCTGTGGCTATTGATGGTTCGATCTCATGTCCACAGGCTGAAGTGCCCTGGACCACCCATTCTGTGGTGTATGACACGAGTGTGTGAATGTAAAGTGCTTTGAGTACCATAGGGTAGAAAAGCACTATCCACTAGACATTTACAAATCTTTATCTTTGGTGTTAACTGGATCAAAGTGCTAACATACGTTTTCAGCTTTTTAAATTTGAATTACTTGAAGTGTCTTTACTTTACTTTACCTTTTTAACAGTGAATTTTGGTTGTAAAACAAATAGGACAAATGACGATACTTCACTGACATTTTATACACTGAAAAATCTGTACTTTCAGCATCTTAACCCTTGTGGTATTCAGGTCAAAGTGACCTATTTCTGCAGTGGCCCAGTAGTGTAAAACAAAATACATTTTTCCAAAAACAAAAGAAACTTTTCCAAAACAAAATATTTTTACCAAAACAAAATACTTTTTTGGAAAACAAAATATTCTTTTTCCAAAAGTTCCAAAAATGATTTTTTTAAAGTTTCATTCATTCATTCATTCATTCAAAGCTTATTTTGTTTTTGAAATGTTAATTTCGCGTTAATTTGTTTTAGTAAAATGCTATTTATTTCGCACTTCTGGCCCACCGTACATTTCAAATTTTTACAAGAAGAAGCAGTGGTGTGTGGAGCTCCCAAGGCGACCCAGTAGAGGGTCCAAGCTAGTGTGTGTGGAACCCAAAACCCCAGTGGAGGGTATAGTTTGAGTTGAGTACCATATCAACTTTTTATCACTCCCAGAAGTGAAGACAATATTGGGGTAATTAATCACTAATCGGGAAAATCAACACTTGAAATGTTTGTACATGCAAAGTGAAAATGGTTTTAGAAACTTTTTACTGTATGCACAAGGGCATTTTTAACACATTAATTCATATCACAATGTATTGACAAGATATACAGTGGTCCCTTGCTATATCGCGGTTCACCTTTCGCGACCTCACTGTTTCGCAGATTTTTTTTTTTAGTGCAATTTTCATGTATTTTTTATACAGCGCATGAATGGGCATTGTGTTCTGTGTCCTGATTGGCTAAAGGAGAACCCGCATATTGTGTTCTGCGTCCTGATTGGCCAAGGCCATTGTCAGTCATCTCCGTGTTTTGTCTCCTGTGCTGTGCAGTGCAGAGTGCGTTCAGCTTCGCCGGACTTCTACAGGTGTTCGATCGCTGGTGGTGACTCTGAAGCGCTGTGTGTTTGCAGGTTTTCTTTCCAACAGAGGCCTGCGGTGTCAACAAAGGTGGGGGGGCTGTGACGCGTGGGTCACTATTGGTGGTTTCTTGTGTGTCCAGCTTCGTAGGTTGAAATTAAATTTGTTGTTTCTGGAGGCCATTGTGCTTTTTTTGTAGGAAAGTATTTGGTTTTTTTTTGTTTGTTTCTCAAACAAATGTTTGGGCCTGAAAACAGATCCATAGGAGGAAAAATATATGAGAAACCCAGTGCATCAGATAGGGTTACTGTACATAATTGCTTGAAACATATTAGTCACTGCAGTAATGGTCCAATGGAAGGTTCTGAATTACTTTGTCGTTAAATCAAGGAGATGATTTTTTATGTGGCCAGGCAGTGTATTACTGTTACCATCTCTATGTATATGAGCTGTTATCAGTACACTTTTGGTCTTACTGCACAGATTAAAGTCATGTAAATAAAGAAGGTTGCAGTGTACAAAGGTTTCAGAGTTAAGCACCTCAGGAGTTATCACAATTGCTAAAAATGTCAGACCCGAATTAAAGATCACATCAAACCCTGTCTTAGCCCTAGGTGATATATCGATTTTATTGATTAGTTTGAGATTTTTGTTGCGTACAATTTAAAAAATAAAAAATTCAAGTTTTTTCTCCTCTTGCTGCAGTGCACCTTTTGCCCCCAAGAGATTCCGTAGCTTCCCCCTTGTTTCCTTAACAGAGATGCACAGACAACAACATGGCTACCACTAACAAGTGTGAGAAGTTAGTTTCTAAATAAGGAATATTATTGTCAGTGGTTTGGATCTGGTTTGGGTTTGCGGCGATAGATGTGGAACAAGTATCTACATGCTGCAAGTTTGTCTAAAGCGATTGCAACAAAAGGCAGCATCACAACAAACTTATTCCAGCATCTAAAACAGACACTTCCAGCCGGGTGGGAGAAATGCCACTCTTTATGAGGGGAACAAGACCGCTACAACCAACAAAATCCTTAACTTAAAAGCAGCTTACTGCGGTGGAATCATTTACCCAAGGCACAACATATAATCAGAAAGGGGCACAATGGAAAACGATCACCATAGTGATTTGCACATTGTTAAAAATAGCTTTCAGTGTGAATGTAAACAAGTCTGTCTCTGTTCAAACCACAAAGTATATTTTTTAAAACAAAAGAACAGCTGGCACTTTAATTCCAGGAGGGAAATAGAGAATACCTTTGTTAAGTTTTTTGATAAAAGCACATCTTGTTTTGACTCATCTTTGTCATTTTCACTTTTTTTTAAGTAGGAAAAAGTCTGAAACAATTGTAATTCAAAAAATCGGGGATTTTATTTTTAGGCCACATTGCCCCACCCAACCCTGGCTGAATGTGAAAAGGTCAGTATGTGAACTCAGTAGTGTAAGACACTGTCAAACATGGACAGAGTCACAATCTAAGTGGCTGATGGTAAAACGAGCCACTGCTGCTTCTGCTAAAAGGAAAAGAAATCACTGTGAGAGTTTGTGACAGTTACATGTTAATCAGAGTGCTGTAATAAGTGAAACACCAGAGGCTCTGTCTGTTTTCCTAACATCTGTCTGCAGTCACGTTGACTTTCAGGCACCGACCCATCCGCAATTTATTGCATTTGCATTCTGTGTAGTGTGTGTGTTTCTGTTTTAATTAAGACTCTGTATTTCCTCTGTCTGAATGAATTCATCAGCACCTCAAGGACATCAGTGATTAGTACATTCTCTGAGCTGCTTTGTGGTCCCTGCACTGGCTTCAAGGTACAGTCATCTGTGTTGTTCAGACACAAGAATGCACATGGTGACGCTTGAAAAGGCTTGGCAGGCAGAAAATAAAGAAAAACAGTGATGTTACATAATAAAGCGTAAACATGATTAGACTAAATCTAATTTATGTGCAAACAAGAAGCCTAAGTGTAGGATAAGGACAGAAATAGCATACCCTTTGGGAAGCAGCAAATTAAATTTCCTCTCAGGATGGCACATGCAGCACATAAATAATATCTGTAGTATGTCACAGACACTGTGCACAAGTATTGTTGTGAGTGATATTAGACAAACAGGGCTCCAGTCAGAGAAAATTTTAACAATGAGCTCTGGAAAGGAAACACCACACAATTTCACAGCAGCAGACAGAATCCTTCAAACTCCTTTTCAGTGTTTCTTTCTCTGTCTGTGTCTGCTGGAAAACCACAGATCACCGCCTGATTTCACTCAGCACAGCAGCTGATTCAAGATGTTGTAATAAGGGACCGCTCTGGCAGGATCATTACTTTCAATATGTCCACCTCCCAGTCTGCCGTTGACTGCATGTCCCATACTGTCTTTTCCCGGCTTAAATGGGGTGTAGTGTTCCCCAGACACTACTCAATAAAAAGGAATGTTGAACTTTGTTGCTATTAGTTGTGCACTGAGGAGGCAAACAGGTGCTCAGTTAGAAAGAAGGAAGACAGAAAATTCACAGACTGGCAGAAAATTTGACACATGCATATACACTGCCTGGATTTAATTCAGAAAATAGTTCAGAGCCTGTTATTGGATTATTGTTGAAGTAACAGGTAACAGTTATTTAATCCTAACTGTTACAGTGAGGAGCTTCTCATCACTTTTTTCATTTTCTATCAGTTGATTTTTTTCTTCCCTGTTGGCTCGAGCCTATTACAAGATGAGAACGCCAGGATTCGTGGGGCACAAATAGTGATAGAGCAGTACATGGAACATGAGACATCATTTTCACATATTGATTAGTCTCCACAGCACAGAATCCAGATCTAACCCACTGAGAATCTTTGATATGTGCCAGAGGAGGCGTTATACTGCACTCCAACTCTACTTAAACTCTTTGACTGATCACTGAGTAAATGTGAGTTAATAATGTTTGGTTGTTTTGAGGATTTGATGTTAGTAGGGCCATGTAACTTGATGCGTTGTATTTCTCTTACCAGGTAGTCATCTGGTTTGATGCCAAACAGGTCTCTGAAGTAGCGAAAGGCCAATGGGGCATACGTCTTGAAGCGGAAGTCGGGGTAATGGTGTGCTGGAGTCAAGTTGCTTCCCTCGCTGCATGATGACAAGTCAGGCCCCGGGAAACAAAAAGAAATGATGGCTTATTAGAAAGACAGCCCAAACAGTAACTCACATAAGGTGGGATCAAGAAGACCTTAAACATTACATAAGTGAAATATCTGTGTCATAATTCCAGACTGACTAATTAAAGATTCCACATGGACAGAATGAGGTTTTGCACAGTTCTCTCTAGGCTGTTGGCTGTCAGTAAGTGTATCAGTAGACCATTGTAATGTGCTCCACCCCTGCATGAACAGACACCACTAAAGTCATGAATGGGAAACCAGATTCATCACCATTATAGCAACAAACCAGTTTGTATTGAGTTCTTCGCCTGGAGATGTGAGATGGATCTGATTACTTAGTCTAAACAATACAACACAGTCTTACACAACACAGACTTGACTCCAAGGAGAAGAAAGGTAATAGCAAACAACCAAAACAAACACAATGACCTAAATTTTTGGCTGCACAGTGATACCTGACTGTGATGGGATTTGACAAAGGCCTACCCTGTTTTGTGACAAACTGACTTTAGTCCCAGGGGAACACCAGGACTATGTTCCAGAAAACAGGTTTAACCTAAAACTATGAGTTTTTTAACCCTGAAATGATGAAAATTCAAGGTGTTCTGTTCCAAAAAGCAAGTTCTGCTTAGCTAAGGGTTTCTGCAGGCCTCTTCCCCTCCTGCTGTGCGAAGGAGCTCAGATTGGCTGCTTCATTGTCTCATTCATACAGAAGACCATCCATGATCTACACATGTATGTTACAGTTTGGCAGAAGAACACATTCACATTTTAGTAGTACCAAGATCTATACAGTAAGTATGTCTTCATCACTTAGTCTGTTAGTGTGTTTCCTGCTGATTTTACAGTGTCACTGCTCTCAGATGCTGATGTGAGTCAAGTATGTATGCAAAGTGTAAGCGCTGAATGACTGATGGTGTCTCATTATAAAACTGAGGTGAGTAAAGTATTGGCATCACCATTGCACTGTAGTAATTCTTTGTAGTAAACTAATTCTTTGAACTGTTATTAGGTTCAAGTGCCAGGACAGCTCACTTGTACAGAATGAGTAAACATAATGTATCTACATCCATCCATTCATTTTCTACACCTTCATCCTTGCAAGGGTCGGGGGGGGGTGCTGGAGCCTATCCCAGCTGGCTTGAGTGAAGGCAGGGTACACCCTGGATGAGTTGCCAGTTCATCACAGGGCTGACACATAGAGATGTGGACAATTTAGAGTCACCAATTCACCTAACTCCTCAATCAATCAATCAATCCAACTTTATTTATATAGCACCAATCATAATCACCGATTATCTTTAGGCGCTTTACAATTCACAGCCGAAATCTTATGGCTATACAGAGAGTAAACCCAACAGAACCACCGAGAGCAAGCCAAGGGCGACGGGGGGGGAGGAAAAACCTCTTTTAACAGAAGAGAAAAACCTCCAGCAGAACCAGCGGCTCAGGGTAGGCGGCCATCT
>JAQQAE010008921.1:0-14907 GCA_029823295.1 Pseudamia nigra
CACTGTTGCTGGTATTTTGGCCCATTCCTCCATGCAGATCTCCTCTAGAGCAGTGATGTTTTGGGGCTGTCACTGGGTAACACGGACTTTCAACTCCCTCCAAAGATTTTCTATGCCATTGAGATCTGGAGACTGGCGATGCCACTCCAGGACCTTGAAATACTTCTTACAAAGTCGCTCCTTCATTGCCCAGGTGTTGTGTTTACGATCATTGTCATGCTGAAAGACCCAGCCATGTTTCATCTTCAGTGCCCTTGCTGATGGAAGGAGGTTTTCACTCAAAATCTCATGATACATGGCCCCATTCATTCTATCCTTTACACGAATCAGTCGTCCTGGTCCCTTTTCAGGAAAACAGCCCCAAAGCATGATGTTTCCACCCCCATGCTTCACAGTAGGTCTGGTCTTCTTTGGATGCAACTCAGCATTCTTTCTCCTCCAAACATGACAAGTTGAGTTTTCAGAAGAAAGTTCAATTTTGGTGTTATCTGACCATTTGACGTTCTCCCAATCCTCTTCTGGATCATCCAAATGCTCTCTAGCAATCTTCAGACGGGCCTGGACATGTACTGGCTGAAGCAGGGGGACACGTCTGCCACTGCAGGATGTGAGTCCCTGGTTGCATAGTGTGTAACTGATGGTGGCCTTTGTTACTTTGGTCCCAGCTCTCTGCAGGTCATTCACTATGTCCCCCGTGTGCTTCTGGGATTTTTGCTCACCATTCTTGTGATCATTTTGACCCCACGGCGTGAGATCTTGCATGGAGCCCCAGATCGAGGGAGATTATCAGTGGTCTTGCATGTTTTCCATTTTCTAACAATTGCTCCCACAGTTGATTTCTTCACACCAAACTGTTTACCTATTGCAGATTCAGTCTTCCCAGCCTGGTGCAGGTCTGCAGTTTTGTTTCTGGTGTCCTTTGACAGCTCTTTGGTCTTGGCCATAGTGGAGTTTGGAGTGTGACTGTTTGATGTTGTGGACAAGTGTCTTTTATACTGATAACAAGTTCAAACAGGTGCCATTAATACAGGTAAAGAGTGGAAACAGGGGAACCTCTTAAAGAACAAGCTACAGGTCTGTGAGAGACACAAATCTTGCTTGTTTGTAGGTGACAAAATACTTATTTTTCCCAAGGAATTTACCAATTAATTCATTAAAAATCTTACAATGTGATTTTGTGGATTTTTTTTCTTATTTTATCTCTCATAATTGAGGTCAATCTATGATGAAAATCACAGGCCTCTCTCATCTTTTTAAATGGGAGAACTTGCACAATTGGTGGCTGACTAAATACTTATTTGCCCCACTTCACATCCATATCCAAAGATAAAAAATGCAATCTGTATGCGCCTACTTTTATGAACCTCAGTTGAACTAATAAAGCTGCAGGAGTCGACAGCTGGTTCATCATCATGAGGTATCTGTCATGTATTATTCCATGTGGTTTGCAAATGTCGTCCTTACATCAAATGGGATGTGTTCTGCGAAAGCACTAATCATGCAGTCCCGTGTGAGTCAGATGAAAATTCTCTTGATGCCTAGAAAGCCAGTCGACACCCTGAGAAGAACAGCAGCCCTTTTGTTGTCCCATTGTGGCTAAATTAGTGGTGAAACATGAAACATAGACACACGATTAATGCAGTGATGGCAGTATAATCATTTCTCACTGGGCACATGTATCTCATGAGCAGTAGGTCAACTGCAGAACATAATGCTTTGATTCATGACACTGATCAGAAAAGCATATCCTTGTCACATGCAATTATTTCTAAAACTTGTTGGGGAATCAAAAATGGATACCCTGTGCATAGTCATGATGATTTCAAATGAAATTATACAATTTGAAAGAAAGCTAATAGAAATAATACACAATTCACTTGTAATAATAAATGATTGGTTTATGTAAGAAAAAATAATCCATCAATCATTAGGGCAGCAGCTACCTATGTGGCCCTGTGGTTGTGATTTGGCAGCTGTTAAGATTCGAAACCAAGTGACGCTACATGAGACAAGCACAAATTTGAGCTATTGAGCTATTGTCATCTTCACAGCTGCCCGCTAATCAGCAAGTACTGTGTGGAACACCGGAACAGCATGGGCGCATAATTAACTGCACAAAGATTAATATACTGCAAGTTGAGAATTTCAACTTTTTGGTTTGTTGAATATGAAGCACACTCTGCAAAATGTCAGAGCATAATTTATGGAAGGATTCAATCTTTGTGCTGCAAATTCACTTTACTCATGTACCGTATACGTCCTGGCATTGGGGTGAAAGTACCCTTGACTTTTTTATACCTCACAAATATCCAACTTTTCTCTCATATCTCTCCCTGCTTCGATCTTTGCTTTAAGCAAGCACCACTAATGAAGTCATATTTGTGAGGCTACCAAATTTGCTCAAACAGAAAACAGTCACAATTTGTTTTCAGCATGCTGAGAACTAGCATCATAAAGCTTATGACTGCAGATGGATGTGAAATCAGTGCAAGAGGGATGCGACCATCTTCACATTTCTATTCAGATGAAGCCCAGACTGCATAATGAAGGTGTTGTGTTTCTTGCACTCAGAGTTAAACTGGTCCTTTAAATGTGGTCAAGGATTTTCTTCATGTTCAACTTCAGCCTCGGTCGAACGTGACTGGGATTCAGATGCACTTCTGTCTGTGTTTAGGCCCTTTGGTCCACTTTCAGCCACATCATTCATGGAGACTTCCAGACCTTTTAGTCTATATTGGAAGCTATATATAAATTGTAATGAAGTAAAATACTTAGAACAAACACACTTAAGTATGTTTTTGTTTTAAATAACATTAAAAAAAAATCCCCAAATAGATAACAACAAATGCAATCCAACCGGCAAAAAAATTTTCCTCTCACAACTCTAAATGATATAGCATGCAATTCCATATTATTACACTACTATACGAATTACTTAATCTCAAAAACTTTCAATGTGGAATGATGACCATCCCAGGAAAGGAAGACCTAGAGCTACCTCTGCTGCAGGCAATACCTTTATTAGAATTACCAGCCTCACCAAACGAGAAACAGTCCTCATGAGTGCCAGTTCCATTATCGTGTTCAAACCTTTTTGGCACCGGCACTTCTGACACATCCAGTTTTTGAGATTTTTTTCAGATCGACTTACCTTTATTCCTTAAAAATAATGATGCACTGTCTTTTCTCTTTACTTAACTGTTTCTTGCCATAATATGGATTTGTACAGTTGTTGTAGTTGCAATAATAGGGCTATTGCATCCCATCTTTACTCCCCAGAAGACAACTTATGATCTAAAGCACTTTAAGACAAGAAATGACAGAGTAAGACACACCAATGAGTTGAAAACTGTTCCAGGTAAATAACTCGTAGATCTGATCAGAGAATGCAAAGCTGTCATGAAAGCTAAAGGTTCTTCTTTGGACAATCTATAATATAAAGCATGTTCTGAGTTGTTTCCTATTTCCTATATAGTTTTCATAGTTTGGATATCTTCAACATGAATGTGCAATGCTAAAAATGACCGACCGGAAGAAATTTTGCCTTGTAGTGTAAACTTTTCACATCACATTTTTTCAGTAGGATGTATAGGATGACACACTGTGTTCTGAACCTGTGTGTATATTATTCTGTAACAGTCTGTATGATAATATGAATAGAGTTAGTCAATGATGACCAGTTTACATGTATTGTCAAACTCAAACTTTAACACTGATTATACTGACTATAGAGCAGATTAGTGTGAATTATTAAATAAAGGAAAGAAAATTGGAAAAACAACAAATAATGTAATTCTGTTATGGACTCTAAATTAACTATTTTGTTTTTCAACGAGCAACATTGCCTGCATCAGCATAGCTGCTTACAGACACAGATATAATATTTCTAATTAGTGGTGTGACTTTTTGAGTGCAACAGTTTCCCATTGTAGGAGGTTTGTGTTGTCAATACTTCAGCAGCTCACTATGCGCTTTTGTGGCAGTGAACCAAACTCAATAAATAAACGACTTGGCATCTATTGTAATTGGCAGTACACTAGAAATAAAGCTTTTTTCACAATTTTATTAAGAAAATATGTATAAAAATATAAATATAAAACAATATGACTCCGCATTCAAACAGCATGAATCCAGTGTATGACAGTTTTCCTACAACATACACTTTCCAGTACATATTACACCTATATGATGAAATGAATTCACAGTTTGACAAATAAACTGCACCAACCATTCACATGGTCAAACGAAGATAGCAAATAGTATATAGGATGTCCATCATTAAAAACACTTTGTACATGTACAGTATTTAATGGAGTTGGCATGAAAAGCCTCTTCACTCCTTCCCATCCCCACCCAAACCCGGTCCAGTGCCATTAAACATCGATAGTATACAATACTACTATCTCTCAGGTCAATTACAAAACACATTGTCCACACCATTGTTCACAAAAATCCTAAAATTCAAAGGCATCTTTACTGATTATGACCAAAAACAGTAAAACTTGGAGAATTATACTGTATCTCTGTAAATGAGAGAACTCAGCTGAGTTCAAGTCTTCATTTCACATCCACAGCTGGATTCAAGGAATTCGTTTTCAGTAGGGGTGTGTGTGTGTGTGTGTGTCTGTGTGTTGTATGCTAGCACATAAATGTGTATGAGAATCAAACAGACATTTGACTAGCGGGTGAGCTAGCAAACTAGACAGATAAACAGATAGATTGATAGATAGGTAGACAGACAGCCAACTAGGTGGCCAGTGTACTAACTAGACAAATTGCTGTCTGGCTAGCTAGTTAAACAGACAGAAAAAAATGGACTTGGTAAAGACGGTCATGGGTGTGTCTAGGTCTCTCTATTAGGGCTTTTTCCTATGTACATTTCTGCCAACTTTTTGAACTGTGGTCCCCAGTTGCTGAGGTAATCGTAATCCTGGTCCCCTTCAGTGGCAGCAGATTCAAGTGAACTGAGGGATTCTGCCAGTGACCCGCTGCCCTCATACGCATACGTGGCCAGGGAGTCATAAGGTGGTGCTGTGGGATCGGAATCATTTTCTTGAAGCCTCCCATTAATGAAGTCTCTGACATCTGTGTTATCCTTTATAGGTGATGTCCTCCGAAAGGGAAACAGCATTTCGGGTATGATGTCCCTGCGTAGCTTGTTAGCATCCATCACCTCTGGGTTGCGCAGTGTGCCAATATCAAAGGCCTGAGTGTCCTCTTCTCCACCCCCTTCATCGTTGTAGCTGACAACGTTGTCTCTGACATCCTCTTTGGAGATGATCAGAGGCTCCTTCTTCCTCTGTCTCCTCAGGGCAGCAAACAGCACCACGATCACTACACCAAAACAGTAGGGAAATACAGAGAGAGACAGCTCAGCGTAAGACGTGTGCCTCCTAACATATGTCATGCATTAAAGAGCACAGGGGAGCAAAAGCACAGAAGGGAGACACATTTGCTCCTAGTGATAAATCCTCAACGCTGCCTCAGGCATTCACCTCCTTTTATTAAAGATTCAGGGAAAAAGCTTTTTCTTTCTTTTTTCCTTGAATGGCATGTTCACTGTATGAGATGCACAGAGATTGGTGAATCCTTTTTACGCTCTCCACAGCACACAGCCTCATATCTCATCTCCTTCATTCTTTTTAAGCAGTGAAAGACAATCAAAGAGATGCAGCATGAGCATGTTTCCAGAAAGTGGCACTGTATGATGGCGAGATTTAAATAAAATCTTAAAGAAAGAGGAAGCAATTTTTCCTTCAGGACGAACAGTAAACCTGCTTCACCTGTGCTCTTCTCCCGCTCCCTCTTTCCCTTTTTGTCCTCTCAGCAGGAATTGTAGTTGTCTACTTGCCTCCCACCTGGGTGTTAATTACAATACCTTCTGCATGGGTTGGATGAAGGTGGGGGTGGCTGTTTAAAAGGTTCTTTATGAACACTTCTGACTGACCTGTGCCTCATTTTTCAGACCGCTATGCCGTTTCAGCTCAGCGGCTGCCTGTCGGAGGCGAGCAGAGGTGAATGAGGCAGTCTGTCGGAGGGGTGCAAGTGCGAAAAGCGATAGATAATGAGCATATGTCATGGTATTTTGCTCAAGAGGAGAGCGTGGAGATTAACCTTCACTAAACTTGATGTACGAGTGAGGATTCATTAAACCCTCACAATTTGAAAGTTGTAATTGATGTACTTTTGGTCAGAGGACAACTGAAATAAATCCCACATCGATTTCCAAAAGAACAAATTATAACTGGAGGAAGCAGCACAGGGTATCAGGCTAATACTGCAATTCACATACAGCTGAAGTTAAACAACTAATAAGACATTGCACATTTCTGAAGTTGAGTGAGACTAAAATGCTCTTATTGGTTATACTTGGTCAAGTAAAGTAGAGTCGCATGAGTGTTGAAACCCATTACTTATTGATACATTCTTGAAAATAAGTACGACATATTTTTGCTTTTTGACAACTACAATGATAGGTACTGTATGCACTTTCAACGTGAAGGGGACTGAAGTGGCACTTACTGGCATCAGAAAGAAACATATAACCTACTGAACGAGCTGACGACACATACCTTTTCATTAAGTGGATGTATTTATCTGCTAATGAAAGGAAAATATGCACTTTTCTGTAGGAGAGCTGCTGTATTCTACATCCACATTTGAAGTGTTAGTGACTAAGTTGCCACAGTATAAGGTATTCTCACTGCATAATGGAAAAAAATGACAGTTGGCCATCAATAAAGAGTAACTTACAAAATCAAGGAGTTTATATGGAAAATGTAGCAATACATGGCATTAAATTAAGCAAAGAAATGTATCATCTATGTATTAATGGTTGAATGATGGTAGATTTCAAAGGCCAATATAATATTGAGTATAATTTGGAGCAGGAAAAATGTCAATCTGCGATTAATCAGTTGAGGTAACCTTACTAATCATGTCCAAGTAAATGGAATGAAAATCTAGATGAACAAAGGAATAAATCTGGGTCAGTGACCATTAATAACACTATCGCCGTGAGAGCATGTTTCCTTAATTAAACAATTTGTTTCTGCATATTCATATTTTTTAAATTTACTCTTAGCTATAATTATCTTCTTACAGTTAGCACTTGAGAAGACTATATCAGTAGCATATTATATTAAATTCAACCATTGTTTTAGCTCAGCTGATCTTGCACATGCCTTTATGTGTTGTTAGGACAATTCTGTTAGTTATACACCCTTTTTTTACCCTGATTTTACCCTATAATTAACTCTGCCAAGGAGGTTAAGTTTTTGTCAGTGTTACTTTATTGATCTGTTTGACTGTTCATGACATAACTCAGAAAGTATTGAATGGATTTGGATGAAATTTTTACGATAGGTCAGAACCTATTCTGGGAGTGATCTGGATCATCATCTGGTTCTAGAAGATTTTCAAAGGATTCTTCAACATTTTGAAAAATTAGCCAAAAAGTATATGATAACACCAGAATAGATTCCATCAAACAACAAAGTTTGATCCAGATATGGACAATATCCCAGATATAGTGATCCAGAATGCGTATACAGTACTTACAGGGGTTGAGGAAATATACATACTGTCAGGTAGTAAATAAAACTATAAAGTTATAGACATGCAACTGACCCCACATTGTAGCAGAAAGTCTGCTGATTCAGTAATGTGTCCATGGATTTGACGTATCTTCAACATTTACAGAGCTAGACTCAGAAGAAAACCACCATTATGGAAATATTTTTTGTGAACAATTATTGAACTAATAATCATGTATATGTGATTCCAAATGTTAATGGTAGGTTTTCATAGTCAAATAATCCAATAATGACGGTCAAATAGATTTAAGAATATTGATTTTGCAGTAACATTATGGGGGGAGCGAGCATAGGTTCAAATGATAATTGTAGGTTTTCACTATGAAGAGAAACTGAATACTTTTTAGTTAATTGCTGTATCTTTACTAGATGTATTTTTTAAACTGATTTGTATTAGCCAAAAAAGAAATCACCATTATAGCTGAGCTGATCTTGCAAATGCCTTCATATGCTCTTGACAATCCTGTTATTTATGTACACACATTTAGCTTTTATTATAGTTATTTTACCTTAATTTATTTTATTTGAATCAAAAGATGATGGGAATTAATTATAATAATTGCCAGCCTGGAAAGACTTAAGCAGGGATAACTACTACTGTGGTTTCCCAAAATGACCATTAAAAAGCTCCCAAGTGCAACTGATAGAGCTGCTAAAAGTGGACATTACTTAATTTTTTGGTCCCTAGAAAGTCAGAAAACAGTGAAAGAGTGTCCAAAATAACTATTGGATTAACTGAATGGATTAACAACCAAATCCATTCAGGTTACTAACACAAAGGAGTAAAGAAAACAGAAATTTTGACTTTTATAATGAACCAGCACACAGAAAGGTTTGCTTTGCTTGGTTAAAAATATCAGTTATCGAAATAGTAGCCAATTAACAGCCAAAAACTAAGAAATATATCACAATATTACAAAATGTGTGTATTGTATATAATAAAGTGAAGCCAGATTGCATGTTGTTGCCTTATTATGTAATGTGTTGTGCCAGACCTTGACTGATGGCTGTTTATGTTAAAAGGATTGTAAAAAACCCTCCAGACTTTTTTATTTAAAACAGAGCATGTCTATTCCTCCACTGTGACGCTAATAGCTGCAGTGTAACATACTTCATTCACATATTGTTAAGGTAGGATCCTTTATTAAAGCCCATGCACCATGCCAGCTTGCGATCCCATTTGGCTTTTCATTTCCCCACAGCTTGACAGGCCTGTGTGCGTAGTGACACTTCCTATGCGACATCTGAGCTGTCACTGTTTGGCGCAAGGTTTTAGCAAAAATCACTGAACGAAAAAACAAACAGGACGTTAACGGCAGGTTTCAAATAAACACAGCCACGCTTATATGCTCCCACACAGAGTACTTACTGAGGAGGATAATAACGCAGAGCAAGATGGCCACCAGGGCTCCAGTTGTGAGACCATCTGAGAACGGTAGGACCTCAGGGTTACACGACTGCATGTTTCCACGGCTGTCGCAAGCACATACGCGCACAATGAGTGTACTAGTGCTGCTCTGGATGGGGTAGTCGTTGTCTGAGATCACGACAGGCAGGAAGTACATGCTCATCTCACGCCGGCTGAAACCCCCCCTCCGTGTCAGGATATTGGCAGTGTTATCTGTAGGGAGATCCAAAGAGGAAAAGCTTGTAAGTGATGAGATGCTTCTCTCCGTATAGTGAGACGGGCTTTTTAGAACATTGGATAGGCAGCCACGATCAGAGGAATCCTATTACAGAATGACAAATGACCAAATAAGACACACTTTATAAAATCTAAACATAGATTTGTGTTCATTTTTACCTTCTTTGTCAACAATGGTGAAGTTTGGGTTTGTTTCACTTATACTAAACACAAACTTGTGTCCAACAAGGGGTTCATCTGTGTCGACAGCACTTATTGTCTGTATTAGCTACAAGGGAAAAAAAGGATAAAGAATAGTACTTTATTTCAAAATACAGGGAACTGTAATTGTACACTATAAGTCAAACGCCTTCTCGTTAAGTACTTTTTCTGTGTTTTCAGTACTGTACCTTAATACTGAAGACATCCAAACTGTGAAAGAACACTTATGAAATTTCATAGTAAACAAAAAAGCGTTAAACAACCCAGATCATGTTTTATCCAAAGTAGACACATTTAGCTTTGACGACAGTTTTGCCTTCTATCATCAGATTCATGAGGTCGTCACCCAGAAGGGGTTTCAGGTGTGTCTTGTCAAGAATTAATTTGTGCTATTTCTTGCCTTCTCAGTGTGCTTTAGACCAGAGGTTTTCAACCAATTTTGATCCAGGGAGCATCATTCTGAGAGAGAAGGAACCCGGAGGACACCGCTGTTCAGTGTGAGCACAGGTGTTGAGATTAGGTTTTTTCCTAGCTATTGGTGTGATTTCTGGGAGTGGTGAATTGTAGTCTTCTTGTTGTTAGTTTACTTATTCTTCAGGTATGCCAGTGTGGAAAATCCACTCTCACAGGCATATGTAGTTACAAAAAGTAGCACAACATTGCTGCAAGCTCTGGAAAGTCAGCCCAACATCATCCACAATGGTGTTGGGTAGACACAGAAACTACAAGGCCAGGAACCACTTACAATGCCTTCACAGACCACCAGGGGGCCACAGTCCACTGGTTGAAAATTCCTGTTTTAGACGATCACTTGTCTTATGCAGTGGAAGGCTGGGTACAGAGTCACCAGCCCTGTTAATGCCACTGCAACTACTGTACAAATCCATATGATGACAAGAAAGAGAAATGTCAGTCCATCATTACTTTAAGAAATGAAGATCAGTCTATCTGAACTTTGAACGTCTTCCTATGTGCAGTGTACAGTAATTGTAGTAGCACTAGTAGGGCTATTGACTCTCTACCTCCCCTTTCTGTTCACACAACTGATGCTCTAAAGCACATTAAGAAGGCGCAAATTAACTCCCGATAATGCACACATATGAAGTGAAAACCAATTCAGACGACCTGCCTCGTGAAATTAATGAGAGAATGTTACTGAAGACAAAAGCTGTCATTAAAGCTAAAGGTGGCTACCTCGGAAAATATAAAAGCTATCACACATTCTGAGTTATTAAACACTTCTTTGCTTACTGCATAATTTCATACATATTCTTTCACAGTTTGGATGTTTTCAGTAACAACCACTGAAAGAGGTGTGTCCAAACTTGTGACTGACAGTGTACAATTTCTGGAATCACAGTGGCTCACCTGTCCTGCTTTGACATTCTCACAAACAAAGGTGTCATATGACATAGCAAACTCAGGGGCGTTGTCGTTTACGTCCAAAACCTTGATGAACACAGGCACTCGAGTTGTCTGACGTGGGTTATCTAAAGTCAGAAAAAGAAATCAGTAAAAACAGACAAAGGCAGAATTATAATAGGGCTCGAAGATGAGTGATTGTATGACGAAATGAGATTTCAATGAGAATTACTTATTTCTGTCGCCACCACAGAGATGTTGTGCCATTTGGACATTTCTCTGTCGAGTGATTTCAGTGTTGTGATTGTGCCGTTCACAGAATCGATGTTGAACAACCTCTCCAGGTCTGTATGCCGATCAATGGAGTATCTGCAGGGAAAGCACACATTTTGTTTTCATCACTTCAAAAGCATATACAGTAGGATGTTAATACAGTGCATACTGGGCAAAGTGATGTGACAATATATTGAGCAAGTTCATTCAGGGTAATACGAAGCAGATGATTATGTTTAATTGCGCTGCAAAGTACGCTGTTTACAATGACGTGTTCAGCATTTGGGCAAACTTTGTGTTTTTCCACATTGACCGTATACTAAGGCAGCACAATGAAACAAAGCAGGAGCGAAAGCATGACACCAAACTTGCAATTCAGAAAGGGAGATAGACAAATTGAGGAGCTGACACCTTAAAATCAGTGATGCTTCGAGTGCATTCATATAAACTAGATTTTAAAGGGTGTCCTGGACCATAAAACTGGAGCTCCCAAGTGTTTATTCCTCCCATTTTGTGTTTTGTCCAGTAAACCATCACACCAATGTTCTAAATATCATTGAGATGCAGTAAGAAATATGCTTTTCTCTGTGGTCTTTTGTTGACCTGACCATTTGATTATGGTCTCAAAACCGAATGTAAATGGAAGGAAATGCCTCTGTTTCAATAACAGTGAGCAAAAGTCTTTAAGGTTTATGTTTTCAACATATCCTGCTATAATTAACACACTGTCTCTCATGTCAAATGCATGCATGTGATGAATACTAGAATTTGATTTGGAAAGTGAACTATTTTTTTAACACTAGGAAAGAATTATTTGAATCTATTTAGAGCATAAAACATCGGTTGCAGACAGCACATACAGTACATAATCTAAGAGCGGTAAAACATTCACATTATAGATGCACACAATTTTTTTCTCAAGTATGTGTATAACATCCAGGCGTTATACTGAATGTACAACTCCCAATTCCAGCAAAGTTGATATGTTGTGTAAAATAAGTATTCAACTGAATACACTGCAATGATAATATATTTTTATCATCAAGCGAACAGTCCAACAATTTAAAAACAACCTTTCTCAGTGTACAAATGCAAAGAATTTAGGAATTTGATCATCTACAGCCCATAATATCATCAAACGATTCAGACAATTTGCAGTAACGAGCAAGGCCAAAATCCAACACTGAATGCCCGTGAACTCCGACCCCTCAGACGACACTGCATTAAAAACAGTCATCATTCTGGAAAGGACATTACCACATGGGCTGAGGAACACTTCAGAAAACCATTGTCAGTGCAGGGTTAAAACTCCACCATGCAAAGAGACAGCCTTATATTAGCAACACCCAGAAATGCTGCCGGTTTCTCTGGACCACATTTCAAACTGCTACAAATTGGAAATTATGGGCAAAAGAGACCATCCAGTGCAAAGTTCAAATGTCAGCATCTGGGTGAAGGCACCATTAATGCTAAAAGGTAAATATAGTCTTTGGAATCACATATGCTTCCATTGAAGCAACATCTTTTTCAGGGATGTTTTTGCTTATTTCAGCCAGACAATGCCACGGCAAATTCTGCAAATTCCAGCAGTGTGGCTTCGTAGTAAAAGAGTGTGGGTACTAGACTGGCCTGCCTGTCACTGAAAATATGTAGAGCATTATGAAATACAAAATACAACAACGGACTTTTGGGCAACTAAAATCGTACATTAAGAATGGGATAGGATCCCACTTACAAAGCTTCAACAATTACTGTCCTCAGTTCCTAAACACTTATTAAGTGTTGTTAAAAGGAAACCTGATGTAACAGTGGTAAACGTGCCCCTGTCCAAGCTCTTCTGGAACTTGTTGCAGGCATCAAATCCAAAATTAGTGAATATTTGCAAGAAAGTAATCAAGTGTATCAATTTGAACATTAAATATCATGTCTTTGTAATGTATTCAATTGGATATAGGTTGAAAGCGATTTGCAAATAATTATATCTTTATTTTTATTCACATTTTACACAACTTATCAACTCCAATGGAATTGGGCTTTGTATGATTACAGTGTACATTTTGAGGATTTCAGGCACTGCCATGTGGTCATTTTATACAAATTTTGACTAATTTAATTGGAATTGCAGTTTGTGATATGTGTCATTGCAAGGATCACATAGCTATGTGTACATAAAAGTATGTCATTCCTTTAGAACAGTAAACAGATTGGCTCTCTCTTTGCATGACAAATGCACTTAACACATTTTAACTTCATCCCTCATCATCTCCAAAGGAAATATGTCTTTTGCTCTCCGTTGTCAAAAGATGACACATCCCCTCTGAGTGCCTGCTCATTTGTCACAGTCAACTTGGCGATCCCTGTGAAATTTAAATATGCAGCACAATATACCATGTGGCACAGGCAGACAGTAGCATATCTCTGTGTCGGAGATGGGCAGGCGCCATATGTGTGGAAAGGCGGTACTGAGCTGTGAGAATCGATCGAGCAAATTAGTCTCTTTCACTTTGACTTTGTGCAGTGCCACAGAGGGCTTACATAATGCTGGGAAATAAACAGTGTCTGTATTCACTTCACAAGGCCGCTACTACCTTCCACAGGGAAATCACCAGGAGGGACCCGTGAATAATATCCTTTTCTTCCCCCTCCTCCACACTGACACGTGGCTGGGCTGATGGATTAGATTTAGCCAAGTGGGCACATTTTCTTTCTGCTCTAAAAAAGCTGATAAGAGGAGAGTTTGTATTTCCAACATGTGCTGCTTGTTTTGTATTGATTTTATTATCGTATAATTAAAGATGGAGCACTAAGCTATGCAACTATCAAATTACAGCAATGAAGAAAAAGATCCATTAACTTGCTCCCAGGAGGGGAGTGTTTGTTATAAGGTAGGGCGTAGATCTGGCTCTGTTGGATGTTTTAACACGTCTTGCTGCCTCTTACTTGACTGCCTTGTTGTCGGCGTCAGGGTCCCTGGCCGACACCACACCGACGAAGCTGCCAGCAGCCGTGTCCTCATGCACCTCAATGATGTACGGGTTCCTTGTGAAAACGGGAGGCTCGTCCACATCCTCTACGGTTACCTTGACCGTGGCATAGTCTTTGAATTGCAAACCGTGGATAAATCTGGCGTCTAAGTAGGTGTTTTTCACCTCCACTCTGAACTCGTAGTCCTTCTTACTTTCATAATCCAGTGCCTGGAGATGAAAGAGCATCAGAGTTAAGCTCGAGACTTTTCTATAAAAACACTATGCCTCCAGGATCTTGATAGGCAATTTGCTGCATTTCATTTGTCTGCTTTTATCTTATTCATACGTTAAATTCTAACTTACAGATCCAAGTGTGGAAGACTGATCTGTATGATCCTCGGGGGAAATCTGAAACAGAGTTTCTAGCAAAGTCTGTATTTTTATATTATTGATAACTCCGACTGAGGGTATCGGATTTTACACCGCAGTTCAAAAGACTGTTGTGCCATATGGTTTTTGAGCAGGAATAAACATTTTTGGGAGCCTCTTTTTAATAATTCCAAATAGTGCTATTCTGGATTTACAGTGAGATTAAATGTCATGTACAGTGGTCCCTATATTGCAGTTCACCTTTTGCAGCCTCGCTGTTTCGCAGATTTTTTTAGTGCAATTTTCATGTACTTTTTATACAGCATATGAACACGCATTGTGTTCTGTGTCCTGATTGGCTAAAGGAGAACCCGCGCATTGTGTTCTGCGTCCTGATTGGCTAAGGCTCTCCTCCGTGCTGTGTCTCCTGTGCTGTGCAGTGCAGAGTGTGTTCAGCTTCGCCCGACTTCCACGGGTGTTCGATCGCTGGCGGTGT
>JAQQAE010008922.1:0-14907 GCA_029823295.1 Pseudamia nigra
TCTTCTCCTCGGCAGTGATGAATGTCCTCCGTGGCATTTTCTTCCAGAAGAGCCCTGTCTCATCACAATTAAACACTCGTTGAGGAAGGTACCCTTCCTCAATCACAAGCTCTTGGAAGAGCTTAACAAAGTTTTCAGCAGCCTTCTAATCAGAACTAGCCTCCTCCCAATATCTGACCACCGAATGAATTCCCGTGCGTCTCTTGAACTGATCGAACCGGGATCGTGTTTCATCTGCATCAACATATTACAGGTTTTCTTCTCACCACTAGTATCCTTAGGTCCCACAATGAAAAAAGACAAAACAAAGCACTATTTCAGGTGAAAAAAGGCACAAGTATGAATCACAATAGAGCGCGAGTTTCACTTCTAAGCTTCCAGACAGTCGTGAGCAGCGAGAGCGCACGCTCTCACTCTCGGGAATTATTTCACTCGCAACTCGAGTTTTTCTTGCGAGACAGGACAAAATTTTGCCCAATGCCTTCCTATTGACCTGAAAATTTGTGTGCAGAACCACTGTGTAATATTTGACATTTTCATCATTGAAAAGTGATGCAAGTAAGAATCACTGTGTCTTTGTTAGCTTGGAATATATCGCTCATATATACAAAAGGAGGAGGAGTCTGCTATGTTTCTACTGTACTATAAAATAAACAATGCAAACACTGGCTAATGAGGACCTTCACATTTTTTGACATTGTAGGTTATTCTAAACCCACTTTGATGGATAAATTGAGATTAGGGGTATTGAGTTTTTTGCAGTCTGAAATCCAAGGCATGTGGTTTTTCCTTGTGTCGACTGGACTGGAAATTTGTCGACAGAAGGAAAAACCACACGCCTTGGATACCATGACCTGGATGACTGAAAATCTTCACAGACAACTGCTGATAAATTCTATGTACTGCACCTTTAAACTAAACAAAGCTTTTATAAACTCTCTTTGATCTAGTGGAAATGCTCAAGAAAGGTGGGCTTTCTAGAAACACATTGTTGCCACAGGACAGTAAAGATATCTATGATGATTTTCTACTATATTGTGCATTCTCCACAGCAAATCACTCTATATAAAGTAGTGAGCTCAACCTAAAATATATACAGCAATGACATTAGTCATAACAATAAGGAGTAACAGTAAAATATTAACAGGGACCATTTTATTGAACAGTACTTTTAATAGATTTTTCTCAAATTAGGTCATGGTCTATTTCTAAAAAAAAAAAAAATTTGTGGGAAATTTGAAATTTTGCATTAAGAAAACAACAACAAAAAAAAAACCCCAGCAAAAATTCAAGTTTCACAACTATGTCACTTGCTAGAAATGCTTTTGGGTATTTTTTTTGCAAAAATGCAAAAGTACACAGGATGTAGGAAGCACTAGCAGAGCACAGACCTCTGTGAAGGCACCTCACTTCCCTCTCATTTTTTTGGTAGCAACATGACTCAAAGAGTAGTGCACAGATTGGGAAGGTAGGTTGGGTCAGGATAGGTCAGAAATTGTCCAAGAAACTATTTTGTTTTACATTTGCGTTACATTTTATTGAAAACACCACTACAGTACTCCTGGTGATCTGCACATTAGAACGCCTCCATTCGTCCTTTTATGCATCATCTGTGCACAACATCCTGGATAAATAACAAATCTATGATATAACTGCAAATGATTTATCACAGTGTTTGTAAAGTGTTTTCATTGATTTCTCTCTGTGCTTGGTGTGACAGGTGGCAACGGCGCCCCCTACTGTAACCAGAATAACATGATGTCCTCTCATCACAACTTTTGTCAAGTTCAGCCCGGCTCTGACCAGAACGGCGATGGTAAGGAAGACTGTCAGCGCTGTGGAGTGCTTATTTTTGACCCGATAATAAAGATAATTTTCTGTCATCAAGGCTAAACCTCCTTTTCACTGTTTCACCTTAGGCTCCAGGTTCTCCACTCCTCGCTCTATGCTGAAACTGAGTAAAAAGAGAGCTCTGTCCATCTCTCCCCTATCGGACGCCAGTGTGGACCTGCAGACGGTGATCAGGACCTCACCCAACTCCCTGGTGGCCTTTGTCAACTCTCGCTGCAACCCCAATGGAGCCAGTTCCTATGGCCATCTCTCTGTGAGCGCCATGAGGTCAGACATTTTCATTGGACATTTATGCCTTTATTCAATGGTGGAAAGTCAATAAATCTGGAGAAAGTCTGTAATTTTGATCTGAACTGAAGAATACGTGATCTTTATGTCTTCCTCCACAGTCCATCCCTTGGCTACTCTGGCAACATAAACTGCCAGTCCAGGCCCCAGGGCTCAATGTATGGAGGAGGAGGAGCGACGCCTATGGGTGGACACACACCGGGTCCCTGTCAAGCATCACGCTTACCGCCCCACAATCCTCGGCTCCATGCTCCACCCAAACACGGACACGTATGGCTGCACTCTTACTTTATGCAACACAGTCATGCGTCAGCATGCATTCTGTTACTCACCACTGAGAAATCTATCAATCACAGACAGGAGTACTGCTGGTGCCCTCCGTCTTTACCGTTTTTGTATTGCCTTGTAGCTGAAGACAGAGCCGGGACTCGGCGTGATGGATGGCATGAATCTGAAGAGTCTGGAAGAGAGGTCAGAAGGAGATGTGGCCAGTCCGTCTTCTACAGGCACTCAGGTAAATTCCCTCAAAAAATCAAAACACTATTAAGAGCCAGTTTGCTCTATTGTAAACTTTAGGCTCCTGTTTAAATATTAGAGAGCGTGACATGTGCTTTTAGATTTTCCTCCGCAGTCATGTTTTTACCTCATGGGAACCAGCCTGATACTGTATATGTTCAACATTTTTACTCATAGCTCACAAAATGATGATTCTAATAATTCTGATTTGGTCTGTCAAAATATATGGAAGAAAACAATGTTACTGAGTATGTGCAGATTAAATGTCATGTCTCTAGCTTTTTCTAATTAGTTATTCCAGATTTTACATCTGCCCCGTTACGACTGTCCATGGTATCCCCTGTATTTTCATTTTAATCTTAGATCATGTGTAAGACTAATGCTGGAGTACAAAACAGTGTGACAAATACACTGGGCCCATGTAAACTGTGTCATATTCTTTTTCCTTCAGCATTTCTGTAGATGCTCAAAAGTCTAAAAAAGTCTAAAATCCGTAAATCTGAAATTTTGTTATTAAACAAAATTTATTTTGGTATTTTTTTCTATTGATTATGCTGTTATATACTCATAGTTGGGCTGTGTCAATCTATGTCGACTGATTTTGACATCCCTAAACCTTTAAACTTTTTTTTGAAGCCTCAGACATCTTAAAACTGTACATTTGCAAATTCAGGCCTCATCTCAAAAGTAAAGCGTTCAATCATGCAGAGGGTTAAACATCTACATTTAAAAAAAAAAAAAAAAAGGCAAGGAGTATGATGAGAAATATGTATTAACTTGTATTTCTGATGCTCTGAAAAGGGTTTCAAAAGGTCTTAATTTTGACTTGTTGACACCTTTGGAAACTGTCATTCAGCAACAATGCTCAAAACTTACTAGATGCATTTTTCAGCATTTATTGTTGACTTTTATGGAGATGAAGAGTCTTTTTCCTATCAGCATTTGACAAAGTGGTTGTAATATAAAACTGAGTCTCTATTAATGGGTCATTTAACAGGGACAATGCACATGAGTGAACATCACTGTAAATGGGTTAGTTAGCCCAGAGGCTACTTTGCATGGCTGGTTCCAGGACAGATGTTACAAAAATAAGACTGAAAGGACATGAGGTAGGTTAGGAGGCAGGAATAAAACAACAAATACAATATAGATCATAAAATATTGCTGTTACTGTTAAAAACATACAACTCTGAGGCTCATAATGCAATAACAAACTGATATTCATGTTAATAACAATGTAATTATGGACACATTGTGCTGCATTGTTAAACACAGAAAATATAAGAGCATGTGCAGAAAGCACATTTGTCTATGCAATAAATAAGACACCCCTCCTTGAATTGCCGCCACCTTATTGTTGTGGAGGGGTTTGTGTGCCTGAGTGATCCTAGGAGTTATGTTGTTGGGGGCAATTCACCCCTGGTAGGGTCTCCCAAGGCAAACTGGTCCTAGGTGACAGGTGAGACTAAGAGTGATTCAGAAGACCCTTATGACTATGCCTTCCTGTGGTCTCACCACCTGCATGAAGGGTCATAAGGGTCCAGTGCTGTGTGGTTTGGGTGGCAGCGGAAAGCAGGGGCCTGGGGGGTCCAATCCCTGGTTGCCCAGAACTAGCTGCAATTGGGAGGATGCCCTGGGGCAGACCCAGGACATGCTGGGGGATCTATGTCTCTCGGCTGGCCTGGGAATGCCTGGGGGTCCCCCCAGAGGAGCTGAAGGAGGCGGTTGGGGAGACAGTAACTTCTCTGCTGAGGCTGCTGCCCCCGCGACTCTGACCAGGATAAGCAGAAGATGATGATGGATGGATAAATAAGATATGCATGCGCATACACATGGACAGATTATCCTACACTGATAAATTATTTTCCACATGCATGCGATCATCTGTTCTGCTTTCCACATATGTTTTTAGGACCCACTCCTTGGTCTCCTGGACGGCAGAGATGACTTGGACAAAGAGGATGGGAAACCTGAACCAGAGGCCATCTATGAAACCAACTGTCGCTGGGAGAGCTGCAACAAGGAGTTTGACACGCAGGACCAGCTCGTCCATGTAAGACACAAATCACTTCACAGGCTCTGTGGCGTGTGGAGACAGTCAGAGGGCAACATAGCAATGTTGTTTTTTCTCTTCATGTGGTTGTTCTGCAGCACATCAACAATGAGCACATCCACGGGGAGAAGAAGGAGTTTGTGTGTCACTGGCAGGAGTGTTCCAGAGAGCAGAGACCTTTCAAAGCCCAGTACATGCTGGTGGTTCACATGCGCAGACACACAGGAGAGAAGCCACACAAGTGCACTGTGAGTGTGTATTTACACACTGTCGCGTCTCACTGGCTTTGTTTATTTATTTACACAAGTATTCATAGCCAGGAGAATAACTAACCTTTTAATTAAATGCAGAACTATGAAATAATGCAAAAAATGCTATAGGTATTAAATATTCAGTTGCCTTCAAGTGGTTTACGATTACAAATTCAAACTGTACATGAAGAAGGTATTTGTTTTTCTTTTCCGCAGGACAGACAGTGTGTTTACTTTGTGGCTTTACATAACACTGGCCTAAAAAAGCTGCCAAAGATAGCAATATCTTTTATCAGAACATTAACCTCAAAAGATTAAATTCTGGTAAAAGGCTGCTCCGTGGCACCAGGAACAGGCATGAGCTTGGTGTTACTGGATTCTGACCTAGATGATATGGGAAGCTAAACTCTAGTTACAGGAATGAATGGTTTATAAATTACATCTAGTAGAATGTAATTGTTTTATAGCCAATGAACAAATTGTTGATACTGTTATTTCAGTTTGAAGGCTGCAACAAGGCCTACTCTCGCCTGGAGAACCTGAAGACCCACCTGCGCTCCCACACTGGAGAAAAGCCATATGTGTGTGAACATGAAGGCTGCAATAAGGCCTTCTCCAACGCATCAGATCGAGCCAAGCACCAGAACCGAACTCACTCAAATGAGGTACTGTAATGCACAACAACAGAAATATACACTGTCCATCCAAAAAAAATCAGCACCTGGATTTAACTAAGCAAATTGACAGGCCTTCCATTAAACAGTTATTGCAGTGCACTTCATAACTTTTAGCTGCAAAGACTTATTTAACTGATGCAGCTTACTGTAGTTAGGAAGGGTCAGATTATTGTTTCAGCTGGTCACAACTATCTTTAACACAGCAGGCAATGCCCGGGGCTGTTCAGTGAGGCCAATGCAGAAGTAACTTTAAGTTGTAATACCACCTCTTGGCCACTGGGGAACCGATTGTCCGGCTCCAGGAAGCTTTTTTCCCACCGAGATACATGTGTTTCTATCTAAAAATACTAAGTGAATACATTTTTTTCATGGGTTTTAATTTTCTCAAATGTTTTATTTGGACCCTCTAATAAGTAACATGATGGTCCATAACATTTTTAACATTTTGCTCCATTTTTAAGATATTACTGCAAATAATCCAACAATTCACTGCTGTGCTGGGGTTTGATTGACGTGTCGTTATAGCAACAGGTCACTAGTGAAGTCGGACCGATTCAGACCTTCATATTTATTCAATTTGTTAATTTATACATGAGACACACTTGACTGCAGCTGTGGGTAAGTATTTACACCAACAACCCCGTAATAAGACTATGTTTGACACTGTGTGGTGAAGTTTTACCACATCAATTCAATTCAATCTTTATTTGAATAGCGCCAATCATAATCGCCTATTATCTCTAGGCGCTTCACAATTCAAGGCCGAAACCTCATGACTATATATACGTCAGTAAGCTAGCGGCTAATATTAGCTTCCCATAAGCCCCGCTGCCGCTTGTCCAAATATGGTCACATCCTGTTTTTGGCTCTAAGATGTCATCCAGGAAGTAACGACCTGATTGGCCTCAAAACAGCCCTTCAGAAATTATTGGGTGACGTCACGGTCACTTTGTCCAGTAATATAGTATATGCAGTTCATGCTTCAACAACATTATGATGTTGTCAGCTGGTTACCAAAAAATACCAGAGGAGCAGGTTTTTCTGTCCATCTTTCCCTGATGGTACAGGCGTATTTCAAGTTGTCAATGCCAGGACTCACAGGGCTCAAATAGTGACAAGTGGTCCAGAGAGTATGAGACATCATCACACATGGACTGGCCACCACAGAGTCAGGACCTTAACCCCATTAAGAAGACTTTGCATAGCACTCCAGCTGGCATTGTTTACAGGATCTTAGCCAAAAACTGATGCAACTCTTATGTGTGACCAATGATCAAAGTTAATCTTAAACCCAACAAAATATTAGAGTGTGACTTTTCTTTGGATAGGTGGTGTATAACAGTAATACAGTATGAACAATGCGTAATAAAGGTAATACACAGAATGACGACAACAATATTTAAAATGCAGGACAGTTTATAAATGTACATGTACTGAATGATGTGTTTCTTCTTTACAGAAACCTTATGTATGTAAGATTCCTGGCTGTACTAAACGCTACACAGATCCAAGCTCTTTGCGTAAGCATGTAAAAACCGTGCACGGTCCTGAGGCCCACATTACTAAGAAGCACCGTGGAGACACTGGCCCTCGGCCCCCTGGGTCAGCTCTGACCCCTGGAGGCCAGAACGCTGACCTGCTGCTGGAGAAAGAGGAGACACGGAGAGAGGACTGTAAACTGCTGGCTCCTGAAACTGCCCTGGTGAGGGATTCTGACTTTACTTTATAACCTACTAGAGAAAAGTTTATCTTGTTAGTATGAAAGCAGGAGAAATGAACATAGTTGATCTTTGTATTCTGAGCAAGGAAGACACAGCAAATATGATGCACAAACAAGTGAGAGGTAATTAATAACACATATGAATCACAACCCTTAAAAAAACAAAAAAAAAGAATAATAAGACATCAAGACGAATAAATGAAAAACAAAAGAATGTCAAGCAGCAGGTGCTCTGACAGACACCAGATGGGACTATTTAGTCATATATATACTCATTCGAACAAAGGCAAACCAACTGTAAACTTTATAAAAATCCTGAATCCAAATGGTGATTCGGATCATTAACAAAATCTACTGCCTGTTCCTTGGGTCATTTCTAACCTCCCCTGAAAATTGTATTAAAATCTGCTCATTGACATTTCTTTAAAGTCATTCAATCAATCCAAATATACCAATAGATCATTTACTTGGTATGTCTGCCTCTGAAAAATGCATAATTTAAGTCACATTTCACAACTTCTTTCAGAAATCCCAACCCAGTCCTGGAGGTCAGTCTTCCTGCAGTAGCGAACGTTCTCCACTGGGAAGTGCCAACAACAATGACAGTGGTGTGGAGATGAATCTGAATGCAGCGGGCAGTCTGGAGGATCTGACAGCACTGGAGGATGGAGTCACGGGTGGAGGAGGAGCAGGGGACCCAGGAAGTGTAGGAGGGACTATGGGAATGTCTGCACAGGCTCTGAAAAGGCTGGAGAACCTGAAGATTGACAAGCTGAAGCAAATTCGCAGGCCGACCCCTCCTGGACGCTGCGCCAGCAATAAGCTACCTGCACTTCAAGGTACATTCTGTCTTGAAATCATGAGGCAATCCAGACTAATTCATCTCAACGCTCCAGTTCATGTAATGGATTTTCTGGAAATGTAATGTGTCAGAGACATTGAAAAGGAATCCTGTCTGCAAATTACTGCTTCCTTGAACAATGTGGAGACCAAAACATCATTACCTGTCATAACATCTGCATTATTTACTGCCGCAAATGACTCCACATATTTTAATGTGTTTATTTATTTTAATCTATAACTGCAAAATATAGGTAGAGAATGAAAATTTTTCACAATCCACAAAAATGATCAACACAACCGAGGAAATAGACAAAAAATGGCAGAAATGAACCAACAACCAGCAAAATAAACATAATTTTAAAAATAAATAAATAATTGAGGAAACAAACAAAACTTAAGAACAATGATGAACAGAATACTTTTTTAGAAATGAACAAAATAATCAGGAAAATAAATAAAAGAAATAGCAAGAGTGAATGAAATAGACAAAACAATTGAGGAAATTAACAAAATCATCAAGACAAGTACTAAAAATAAAGATGAATCCCACCAAATGAAAAGTTCAGTTGCCAGTTTTGAATCCTGACCCTAAGTTGGAGAAAGGCAGATGTTTCAAATTCTTGCTGTAATCAAATTAATGATGATAAAGAATTTGTTACCAGAATCAAAGAATGTTTCACTTTCCTCTAGAATATTTCTATAGCAACCGAATGCTGATTCTGTGCTGTACCAAAACTGTCACAGCTCTAAAACACACATTTAAGATGTCTGTGAAGATTCTCAGTCATCCAGGTCATGGTATCCAAGGCGTGTGGTTTTCCTTCTGTTGACTGGACTTGGAATTTGGTTTGAAGACGTTTCGCTACCTGTAATATTCGTACCTTGGCCATGGAAGATCGGTGGTTAGAGCGGGGAGTGAAGGAAGACATTTTTGTAAACCTGGAACGACTTTCTCTGAATGGGGGGGGGGACTAAGACATCATCTGTCACCCATTTACCACACGGTGCTGAAAACGCTACCCAGCAAAAATTACAGTCAATGTCCAGGGTCACTCACACCTCCTTCTGTCACCTTCCACAGAGTGAAACTGTCAAGGACCCCTTCCCCCACACCCTGCATTGTCAGGGACCGGGACCCTAATGACTCTGTAATGACCCTGGCCAAGGTGAAACTAACACCTTTTAGGATAAAAGGATGGAGTCCTGAGCCACAGAGTGTAAATTCTGGATGCCGGCATGAGACCAGTCAGAACTGAAGAAGCTTCCTGGATAGGTAGCAAAACGTCTTCAAACCAAATTCCCAGTCCAGTCGATAGAAGGAAAACCACATGCCTTGCACACATTTAAGACATTTTGATTCTGTATTTTCTATAAGGAAAAGTGCATTTTATTCCAGACGTGTAAAAATTCTATTCAAATGTTATATTATTTCTTCATCATGATCATCAACTGGGTGGCCAAGGTGAGATGATATGGAACATGAGGTGATTATGAAGTAATTCTAAGACTTTTCCTGTTCATTTTCAGGTACGGGTGAGAACATGGGAATGTGTGCACCTTCTCCACTTCTTTCAAATCGACGTGTTATGGAGTTATCCAATCACGAGCTGGGAGGCGGCACTTCCATTGGCTGTTCTGACAGAAGAGGAAGCGGCACCAGCAGCCTGAGTTCGGCCTACACTGTGAGTCGTCGCTCTTCCATGGTGTCTCCTTACCTCTCCAGTCGGCGGTCTAGTGAGGTCTCACAAATGGGAGGAACAGGAGGGGGAGGATGCCATCTCCTTGGTCCAGAGCAGAGTGGAGCAGACCCCCTCTCCCCTGAGATGAATCGCAGAGGACTGCCTTGCCCTGGAGGAGGAGGAGGAGGAGGGGGACTACCAGGTCTGCCAAACTTGACACCTGCTCAGCAATACAGCCTAAAAGCCAAATATGCAGCAGCAACCGGTGGGCCTCCACCCACTCCTCTACCAAACATGGAGCAACCAGGTACTCCAGGGAGAAGAGGAGGCATTTTAAGTGACTATCAAGGACAGCCTCTGCCTCCTTTCCTTCAACAAGGGGGTCCAAGACGGCACAGTGCCAACACAGAGTACGGCACTGGTGTTATCTACCCTCACCAGGCTCCAGGAAACAACAGCAGACGAGCCAGTGACCCGGTTCGATCAGCAGCAGATCCTCAAGTTCTATCTAAGCGCTTTAACAGCCTTAATAATGTCTCTATGATGGGCAGAAGGAATGCACTACAACACCGTGGATCTGACACCAGCATCGCCCGCCACATATATTCCCCTCGGCCACCAAGCATTACAGAAAACGTAATGATGGAGTCAATGGGAATGGAGCCCCATCTTGCCCCTGTGGAAGCAAGGGATCGTTCCATGATGATGCCCCCTGGAGAAAGAAACTTCATGGGTTACCAGCAGCAACAACAGGGTCTTGGAGGGGGTGGTGGAGGACTGATTTCAAACCAGCTGTCCCCAAGTCATGACTCTCTTGGCTGCCCAGATCAAGTCTACAATCAGGGCCACTACCAACACCGGGGAGGAGAAGTTGCTTCCAGAAGTGGTGGACGACCAATTCACCCAGAAGGCATGTCCAATACGCTTCTACAACAGGCTGAGTACAGTATGAGCACCTGCCAGCTAAGTCCGTCAGGCCCACATTACCCAGGTTTAGGTCAGGGTGGTGATGCAGGGCAATGGAGCGACAACCAGGTTCAGAACCAACGAGGGATGCAGTATTCAGACCCAAACATGCAGCCTCCGCAGTCCCAGGCACACTTTAACAATCAGACAGGTCTCTATAACAGTCCTGATGGAACTCATAAACTCACCATCAAGCCTGAGCAGCACTTTCACCCTGGGATGGGAGGGGGAGATGCTTGTCAAAGTGCTAAGCTCCAACATACGCAGCAGCAACGGATGCTTCTCCAGCATGGTTACCAGCAGACGGGCCAGGTTATAATGAGAAACTCAAACAATCCCAGCTGTGACTTTCAAAGTCAGAACCAGAACTCCTTCCCAAGTGGAGGCAGCATGAGCTTAGGCTGTGCAGGTTCTGCACTTAATGATGGGCAGAGATCAGAAACGCCTATGTTGCAGGTGAAAGAGATGATGGTGAGGAATTATGTGCAATCCCAGCAAGCCCTCATGTGGGAGCAGCAGCAAGAACAACAGCAAAGTGGAATAAAACCTCAACCTCTTAATGACAACATAGATATGAGTGCTCAAACTGCAATGATCCAGCCCAGTACTCAGCACCAAAACCAGAACGTATACTCCAGCCAGTCCTATCCAGCCTACCCCAACCAGAATCTGGTGATGAGCCCTCAAGCCCACAGTCAAGGACCTCCTTCTATGACCCCTAAAGACCAACAGCTGGCAGGTCTCCAAGGCTCCTGCTACAGTCAGGACATGGTAGTACCCAGGCCCCCTCAGGGACCAAAACCTCTAAGCCGCCAGAACAGTTTGTCCCAGGTCGGTGGAGGCTACTTGGGTAGTCCACCACACCTCAGTCCTGTTCACTCCACCTCCAGCCCTAGACGAGGGGTTAGACTGCCTCCAGTCCAGCATCCACAGCACCCACAGAATGAAATGTTCTCTGCCTCCAACAACAACAGCATGTACTACTCAGGTCAGATCAGCATGGATATGGAGAAACACATAGACCCACAAAATGGTCCTTGTCTAAGCTTGGACCAAACTACAAAGTCAACTCCTTACCCTGAGTCCGGCCCCATTTCCAATGCCTTAGAAAACCTGGATTTGGACAATGCTCGCATAGACTTCACCTCTATCATTGACGATGCCGACTCGTCCTCATTCAATACAGTAACCAATCCGCTTCCGGATCAGCTTGGGTCTTCATCCCAGGCCTCTTCCCGCCTTACCACCCCCCAGACTTCTGTCAGCCTTGCTGCAGGTTCTGGTCTCTCCAACATGGCTGTGGGTGACATGACATCAATGCTGACCTCGCTGGCTGGGGAGAATAAATACCTGAACACAATGTCCTAAACATTAAGACTCTGAGGCAGCTTTTCCATCACATCAGTTCTTTGTGTTTTAATTGAGATTCAATGTGGAAAAATACATGAAAATCCTGTTACTATTGATTGTCCCTTGAACATTGTGTGCAAGTTCAGTTCAAGTCAAACAGAAAAACTTTGTTGTTTTTTGTCAGTACCAACTGTTTTTAATTAACCCTCAAAGTCATAATCCTGAACTGCAAAATGTTTGACACTACTGGGAAACCATGGCACAGAAAAAACTAAATGTTAAATACCTTTGGGCTGCAACACAAGACTTAGCGACTCGGTCTAGTCCCAGATTTTAAAATTCTTGCAATCCTTAAATTTTAGAACCAAAGGTGCCTCATCAACCTAATTTGCTGGCTTGTTTCCTTGTTTCTTGGTACTTACTCTTCTTCTGTGCCTCAATGTGGGACACAGAGCTCTATGCCTGGTATGAATCTGTTGCTGAACAATTTACAAACAGGCATTCCAGCCACATGTGGCTGCTGCAACAGTGACGCAGAGAAGGACATGTACATAGGTTTTATATACATTTATATATGTTGTGTATATGACGTCAGGGCAGTTTATGAATCATACTCTGCCTCATGATTAGCAGCTTGGAGCTCTCACATGGGAGTTAGAACAATGCTTGATTTCAAGAGCCGGTGTAAGATGAACTCTTAGTCATGGAGAAATAAGATAATTTCTCGGTGCTACTAAACAATAATCTGTATTACTAGGATTTTGTATTTGTCCTAAACAACACACTCTGCAAGTGGCATATCAGTATTTTCACACAGTATGCACAAACACTATACAGTACGATACACACAGACACTCAGGACTTTGTTGGCTTTCAGATGACATATATGTTGAAACTGCCTTTCCAGGAGAGAGTGTTTGCACTCTACATGCTAATCGTAAATATTCCTAAAGCAGCAGTTTTTTTTTTTTTCCACAGGTGTTTATAGCGACAAAATAGGAAGTGCCTTGCTTTTTCTGCGGTGCATCCAGTGGTACATTTGTAACACTCCCTTGACATTATGCCTGATATATTCACTAATAATGCCTTTTCACGACATGAGCCTGATGTTTGGCTCATACATGACTTAGCTGAGGATGGTGGCTTTTTGAACCAGACCTGAGCCAGCTGTTATGTATTTGTTAACAGACCAATAAAAGATATATCTGAGAAATTTGAGGTACCTTCGTAGTACAGTGCTGCTGCAGTTTTGCTCTAATCCCAAAGAGGAGTTAAAATTCTGCATTGCTAATTAAGCAAAGGGGATCAAGAAGTGGATTTTTTAATTGATCACTACCACTGTAGTAAAATATGGCTGGGTACAATGAGGTACTTTTTTTCTGACTGTTGAGTTGTATTATATGAACATAGGCTGCAGCCTTTTAGCTAATTCTCCACTGTGGCTTGCACTGACTACAGCACTGTGTGAAAAGGTCTCCGCCTTCTATGACTATTCAAAGGAACCTAATTTTTATGATAAAGAATTATCACAGTATTTTAATAGTCATTCAATATCAAAGCTAGGCCACGTAAAAGTATTGCTGAAGCATTTAAATTCGACTTATCAGAATAAACAGTAACATTTTAGGATTTTATTTCTGGAATAAAAACATTCTACAACCTACCAAAGACACCTTAAAATGAGTGAGAAAAAGATGCACAAATAGACTATTTAACATTTCACTAACATTAGCAATACAGGCATGAATATTGACTTCTAGTGCTGTTCTTTAGAATGTGAGATGTTCTGTGTAAATCTTTTTATATTAATGAACTTTATGGATGTTGCCTTCCATGTGTGTGTTTTTATAACTGTCATCCTTCAGTCTGACTTTTTGCTGGCAAAAGAATATCACCTTTAGCAACAGAAAGCTATAATAGTAGCATTAACTATAATAGACAAAAGTCAAGTGTTATATTTTGTGTACAATTTTCTACATTTTTATACAAATGTGCTATATTTTACCAGTTTATGAATAAAATGTTCAGTTTGGATGCAACGTGTTTGTCAGGGTTTGCCTGTCCTTGAAAGTAATATTGCCACGTTCTTTAAGGTGACCTCATCCTACCAGGACAAACTGGGGACAAAGGGAATATTTGTGTGAGACATATTACACATGAAGAGACGCAGAGGCATATTTAGATAAAATGTCTAACTTAAATGAAATGCACACACACACATACAACACCTATTCAATTCAATTGTATTTATATAGCACCAGTCATAATCCAAGATTATTTCTAGGTGCTTTACAATTCAAGGCCGAAGCGTCAGAAGACGATATGGAGAGCAGACCCGAGAGAAATACAACTGAATTGAACTGAATTGTATTGACAGCATCACTGAAGAAAAACACAAGTACATTTTGTCTCCCTGATCTGTTTCATACAAACTGGTACAGTGGATCTCAAAAGTCTACACACCGCTGTTTAAATGCAACGTTTTTGTAGTGTAACAAATTGACACCAAGATAAATAATTTCACTACTTTTTCCACCTTTAATGTGACCTATAACCTGTGCAACGCAATTGAAAAACAAACTGAAACCTTTAAACGGGAAAAATAAAAAACTTAAAATAACCTGGTTGCATAAATTTGCACACCTTTAAACTAATACTTTGTTGCAGCACCTTTGGCTTTTATTCCAGCACTCAGTCTTTTTGGGTAGGAGTC
>JAQQAE010008923.1:0-14907 GCA_029823295.1 Pseudamia nigra
CCCCCCCCCCCCCCCCCCCCCCCCCCCCCCCCCCCATTGTGATACTGTCCCATCTCACAACCAGATGTGATGAGTGTTTATGGGGAGAAAAGTAAAAAGGTCATTTGAAGTATCTGGACTGTGGATAATATGGGATTATTATGGATTTACATTATAACTGTTGATTTTTTTTTTTACACTATATGCATTTTATCAACCATTATATGAGCCACAAATTTTAAAAAGTATGTTTTTAAGCCCTTTTAATTTTTTTTTTCATTTTTGTTCAGTTTCTGCGGTTTCTTGATTACTATATTACTTTGCTGAATTGAATTTGAATGTTATTTTTTTGTTCTTTTCCATTATTATTTGTAGAGGCGCTGCATGTCACCCGGCAACTGCTTGGGGCCACAGAGGCCTGACAAACTTTAAAAAGAGCAGTTTTGTTGAGTTATTTGTACCATAAAGGAGATGAACAGGGCCCCATGTGAATTTTTGCCAATGTTCATTACCTGAGTTATTTTGTTAATTTTGTTTAATTATGTTATTATTTTGTTCATTTTATCGTATGTATTATTTTATTCATTTTGTTTTAGTTATTTTATTTATTTTCTTGATTAATATGTTCATTTTATTTATTATTCTGTTAATTTTTGTTCTGTTTCTCAAAATATTGTATTCCTTTTTATTACATTTATTCTATTTATTAATACATTTACTCTATTTATTATTTTGTTCATTTTTGTTCAGTTTCTTATTTTTTTCTTAATGTCATTAATTATTTTGACTTATTAATTATTAATTAATTTGACTAATTATTAAATTAATTTTGAGCATCTTCTCAATTATTTGGTTCATTTTTCCTGATTAATTTGTTAATTAAATTTATTGGGGTTTTTTTTTTTCATTTTACTTATATCATTTATTTTTCAGTTATTTTGTTCATTATATTCATTAGTATGTTCATTTTAGTTATTTATTTATGTTCACTTTCTCAACTATTTTGTTCATTTTGTTAATATGTTCCTTTGACTTATTTTATTAACTTTTGTTCATTATCTCAATTATTTTGTATAAGTATGTTGATTTGAATTATTATTTTGTTCATTTGTGTTCCATTTATTATGTATTTTATCAATTTTATTGAGTAATACGTTAATTTTACTTATGTTCATTGTTTATTTTCTCAATTTTTTTGGCCATTTTATTGATTGATATATTAATTTTACTTATTTCATTCACTTGTGTTCAGTTTCTCAATTTGTATGTTCATTTTATTGATGAATTTATTCATGTTTGTAAAACTAATTGTCCTTTTTCATTTTATTGATTATATTGATTTTTTGTTCATTTCTTGGTTAATTGGACACTAGTTACAAACAGCAGGTCCACACATTATGAATCAGAAGGAGCCATTTCTCTTAGAATTTCATCATTAGGACAAGCTCTTTGCTCTGGAAACGAATACGGGCCCTGAGTGCGTGCCTCTTTAAGGATGGCGGGCTTTTAATCAGGACAGCAACACAAACAAACGTGTAAACAGTGAGTACAGACCTGCCAGTGTGGAGGAATGCAGCAGCAGGGCCGGAGCCAAAAGAAAAGCCACTGCTTCAGAGCCCCTTCAAACCCACAAAAACAAATAAAAACAAAAACACTGAGGAGGCAGCATTTCACTTTTCTAGTGATCTGACTTAAAAACAGCCTCAAACTCCAGCCTAAAAATCCAGCCTTACACACTGGCTTCACATAGCAGTGCAAACATCACTGTGAAAAAACTGAAAACATACAGGTGATCCAATAAAAGGGGTTCAATTTCGGCCCTAAGTGTGTGAAAAACAGCCGTACGTGCATGCAGACACGCTCACTGCAGGGTTTATGGCTGACTGCAGATCAATTTGGCATCTGTCCAGACCCTCATAATGAAAAACCCAGCCGGTCTCAACAGAAGAACTGACTGGTGAACACTAGACATGAGGGTAACCCCCTCCCGCCAATATTGACATGTGCATTTATTGTGTTTAAACAATTTCTGTGTTGTTTTCACCGCATGCTTCATGTCATTGTCTTGCTGGAGAATGAAGTTGTATTCCTCTTGCTTTTTGTATCGAGTTGTCCTTCAGGATTTATCTATACATTACAGCATTCATTCTGCACTCTGCCTTTACAAGCCTTCCAGGACCTGCTGCAGAGTTGCACCATCATGCTTCATGCCAGTGACAAGTCTGTTTATGATGATGTGTAACTTTCAAAACAGCTCCATTTTGGTCTCATCAGATCCAGAAAGGTGCAGAGTTAAGGGTCAGGACCCACAATGGACCATGGAGACTTATTGGTTGACTGTTGTTGATTATTGATTATTTTGTTCATTTTTGTTGTTTCTCAAGTATTCTGTTCTTTTTTATTTTGTTGATTGTTTTTACTAAAATTTGGCCAGGTTTTTTTGTTTTTCTTGATTATTTTGTTCATTTTTGTTCACATTTTTTATTGTTCTATTCATTTACATTCATTTGTTAGTTATATTGTTCAATTTTTTCATTTCTCAATATTTTTATGCATTCATTTGTTTTCATCTGTCTTAGTTTGTTAATGCGTTTATCCACAACATGGTCAAAATTTCCAGAATGATAAAAAGGCAAGTTAGAAAGTCTCTCGCAAATAGAGCAGCCATGATGTTTTTATACTTTATGATATTTTCACGAGTTATTGTTTTACCTGCTTGTCACTGACGGGAGTGGTGACCCTCAAACCAGTCGAGTCACTTTATAAGAAAGCACTGAAAATATACATACCACCACTGTAATATCCTACCGAGGTACAACATCCTGAACTTTGAGAATTTAAAAAAATTTAAAGCTGCCTTTCTGATGTACAGTATTATGAAACAGCCTGCCACTTCCAGTCAGAGAAAGCTCCAGCTTTGCCACCTTTAAGGGTAAACACCTGGCTCATATCATCTCAAAACTGTGAACATGTTCAACACTAACATATGCAACGTGCACGCGGCTACGTGCAATTCCACCACGTGAAATGTGTATGTTTGTCTTTTTATTCGATACACGAACTCTAAGCACCGTCTACTGTATATCACCCTGCAAAATGTGCAGTCACTCAAGCACTTCATCCATAATCTGTTTGTACGTCTCTTACCCTTCTGCTGTGCACTTTGTCCATGGTAATTACTTCTGTTTATTTTGTGTTTGTTGTCATTACTCTTGTTGATGTTGTTTCACAAACCTGCCAGGGGGCTGCAGGTGGAAATTAGCCATGACCTACAATCTGAGTGTATTTACATATATCATTGTATATGTCCATTAATACATACTGCCCCTTAAATAAATAAATAAGATGTCCTACTAAAAAATGTCTTCCTGATGGTCAAAGCGTCACCTGTGCTTTAGTGTTGACTTTTCTGGTCCATCTGTGTGTGTGTGCATGTGGTTCCAGGTCTTCACCCTGGCACATTAACAGCCTTGTCTTGGCAACACTTCTCTCTGTCTGTCTCAGTGGGGACGTTGACCTGGAGACGGCTCCGTCTTCAGTTTCCCACAGAGGTTTTGACTGAATTCAAATTTGTGGCGAGCTGCACAGAGGGGAGCAGGGATTACCACAGAAAGATGAGGAAACGATGGAAATCTGCTGGAAAATGGTGTAAACAATAGTAAACAATATCGAGGGTTAGGACTGTGTCTGGGGTTTTAAGTCCTCCTCGCGTGTCCGTCCATGTGAGAGACGCAGAGAGATGCCAGCTCATTAGCCCGGAGTTAACGAGCCCAGTGAACAACGTTAAGACTTACAACTGTGTTCAGCTCCATCTACAACTCAATTAGTCTGCAGCTTTGTGGGGAAAGACGTGAGTGTCTGCAGCAAACTAAAACCAAGCTGTGTGGAAAAGTAAGGGTCAGGACCCATAATGGACCATGGAGACTTATTGGTTGACTGTTTATTATTTTATTCCTTTTTGTTGTTTTTGTTGATTGCTTTGTTCATTTTAATGTAGTTTGTGGGTTGTTTTTATTGTTGTCACTGATTTTTGTTGATTATTTTGTTTATTTTTGTTGTTTCTCAAATATTCTGTTCTTTATTATTTATTTTGTTGTTTGTACTAAAATTTAGCCATGTTTTTTGTTTTTCTCGATTATTTTGTTCATTTTGATTCATTTTGTTTTCACTCATTTTGTTGATTATTTCGGTCATTTTTATTCACATTCTTTATTGTTCTATTCATTTAGACTCATTTGTTATATTGTTCAATTTTCTCATTTCTCAATATTTTTATGCATTCATTTATTTTCATCTGTCTTAGTTTGTTAATGCGTTTCACAACATGTACAAATTTTGAAGACATTTTCATGATGGGTTGCAGATGGCACAAAGCAATTAAATGGATTTTGGGGTGATCTGTATTACCATCTGGAGCCTTGATTTTTTTTTTTAATCTTTGCAAGATTTTTTGCTTGTAACTCCACAAATAATACCCGAATGTGTAGACTATCATTTTCATTTTTTATTACTTTGTTCTGTTTTATCCATTGTGTCATATACTTTATTTAGCACTCAAGATCAGTTTTCATTTACACATACCATCTTAATAGAAAACAAAAGTAGTAAAATATATAATAGGCTATGGACTGTGAGTATATTTCAGTAAAAATGGACATATAGTAGTATGTAGACAACACATTTCTCTTTTGGGTTTTTAGCCAAAAAAATCACTGATCTAAACTTGCTGAATAAAAGAAATTGTGTTTTTTTTTAAATCACATTTAACTAACTCTCAGGTCTAAAACTGTAACAAGGGAGTCTTCTACTATTGCACTAATTAGCTCATATTAAAAACTAATTACAACCCGTGGTCATTAGCAAACTGTAGGCATCATTCACATTTTAAAGGTTAAACTGAAAGAATCCTCCCCAGAGCTCCACGTTAAAGGGGACTGTTCATTTACACTGTATCAAACATGAAAACAAATCAGAAGACAATAAAAACAAACTCTGTCACTTTTGTTAAATACATGATTTATGTGCACAGATTTAGTTAAAAAATAAGCTTTTTATCATTCTGAGTGACAGTACAGTAGCTGCCAAAGGCATTAGAGTGTTTCTACATATCAAACAACCTTTTGTTAAAATGGATTTTCCTCACATGAGGTTATCAGTAAGTGCTGGATTCTTCTCAATAAAAGTATTACAATGCCTCCACTATCTGTTAATATCAACCAAATAGATGACATTTCTTCTACAGTGGTAGAACATGAAACAACATGAAAATCATTGTTCACAGTGATGTGTGTAAATGAAATATAAATGTGTTGCCGATTAAAAAAAGAGTTACTGCTGGTTGAGACTGTGCTTATAATCAAATGCAACTTTCACACTAGTCACACTGTTGCTACATGCACATCCTCTGATCATTACGATTCATTTCTTTCATATTCAATTATTCAGGACCTGGAATCAGTCGTCAGTTGCAGAGAAATATTTGATCTGTGAAAAACATCCAGGAACAAACCCCACTGAGGACGTTTACCTCAGATACAACATCATACTACTACGACTCTTATTTCACAACTGTTTTTCAGAGTGAGTTAATAATATGCCTCTTTATATTCTGCTATCTTAAAGTTAACTATGTAAGATTAATTTGTGCTTATGTTTCTACATGAAGTTTGTGATGGAGTCTATTTTCTGCCGGCAGCTGTTTGGTGTTAATGTTAAATAATAAAGTAACAGTGTTTAAGTCCAGTCCCTTCTGGTTTTGATCCATGGGACCTAACTTTGGATAAAATCTGCATTACATTCATTAGTGCAGTGCAGGTAATTTTCCGATCCGGATTAAATTATGCCACCATTTACACATATGATGTTTGCTAATTTAATAAGGAACTTCTGATGTCAAGAAAGTAACAGTTTGTTGTAAAAGTGTTGAGACGTACAACTGACAATACATATACTGTAAATTATAAAGACTATAAAGTGACATATGTCATTGTAACTTTATCTTACCACAGTGTTCAGAGCTGCTGAAGGGTCTCTGCAGCTCAACAGAACTGTAATTATTTCACCATTTTACACTACTTTATTCTCAAAGAATGAGGTTAAATTCATTTTGGCTGTTTTGGTGCTGTGATGTACTGTACATCACTCATTATGTGAGATGGTAAATTAAAGGTGCTGTCTGTAATGTTGGGAAACTCTAGCCCATCGTTTGTGGCGGATTGCTATTGGACATGCAACCTGCTGGTCACAGCTTGCAACCTTACAGTTGTCAAGCTAGTATGTCTATCATTTAGTTCCTCTTCTACCTGTATCGGATGTTGAAGGAATCTGAAATGTAGACTCTCCTCGGTCATCATGTGGTTAGATAAACTACAGTAAGTTACATTTAGATGAGTTACAGCTATCAATACAACTTTTACAGCTCTGCAAATGAGTGCATGACCTCGTGCACCTATGGGGTTGTAAGCTGCGTTGACTGGCAGGTGCCTGTCTAATCATTTAAAGTAGACCGCTACAAAGAAGTCGGCTACTAGCTAGTTTCCCAAAATCATGGACTGCACCTTTAACTCCACTGAGCTGTTTCACACAAAACTGATACAGTGGAACCTCGGACAACGACCGCTTCTGTCAACGACAAATTTGGATACCGACGAAAAAAACTGCCAAAAATTTGAATCTCATAATGACGAATTATCCGGACAACAACGCCCGGGTCACGTCTGCGTCACTTCCAGGTCTCGACGAGAATGACCCGGAAGTCAGAGCGCTAGCCGCTAGCGCTACCTGCCATTAGCCGCCTATGTTAACAGCCCGGACTTGCCCGTGTCGACGTGCTGCCCATGTCCTGCCGTGTCGACTCGGGCAGCGCTGCCCGGGTATGTTGACTTGTGACATTGTCATATGTGTAAATGGTGACATAATTCAATGTGCATCACTTCCAATTGACCATAACATATTCCTAAATTGGATCACATAACCCAGAAGAGGTGGAAGGCTCTCTATTACTCCTTCAAAATCCCTGTGAACCTGGAATAAAGCATGTCTACAGACTGAACTGTCTACTTACATGGTTGTCATCCTTAGTCTAATTATGCAGTTGGTGCAGCAGTCTCCAGTTGTGTTAGATTCCTTCTTTCTGGATTGTAGCTGTTTGACTGTGGGGAGCTGCATTTTTCCTTTACAGACATTACTCCCTCTTCTCTTACTTTAGTTTGGATGACAATGATTCACATCTCGACTCTGTCACAGACATGACAGCTTTGCCTCTAGCTCGACGTCACTGACTTCAGTTCAGTTCTCTCAGACCACACAGTCTGTTTATCAGTCACAGCTACAGTAGGTATCTCACTTTGTGAGGTCTTCAGTGTCACTGTCTTTCAATTCACTGTCTCCTCTCCGTTTTTTTTTTGCATTTCCACTACATGAGGCCAGGTATTTAACTAATAAATTGTAATACTGTATTATTTTTCCACCTGTGTGAGTTCCACCTTCTTTTCCTTCTTCCTTTTTGGAGTGACATCGTGTGCATCTGCCCGCTCTCAGTCACATACAAACACCAACACAGGGCTCTTATATTACTACATTAATATGCCTCTGCCTGTTCATCCATCATGCAGAAATGTTAAAATGTTTATCAAAATCTAACTTATTGGCTCCACTATGTGATATTTCATGCCACTAACAGCTGCAAATCGAGTCGGAATCAGATCTGAATTCACACAGCGTACGCCGGCCTTCAGGATACACCCTGGACAAGTCGCTCGTTCATAATTGGCTGACATAAAAAGAACGACCATTCACACTTATACTTAGGAGCAATTCAGAATGACAAATTCACCTATTAGAGCATGATTTTGGACTGTGAGAGGAAGTCAGGGTACCACACAGACATGGGGAGCACATATAAACTTATAAACATTGGCACCAAACTTTCTTGCTGTGAGGTACAGTAACTGCAAAACGGCTGCACCACCTGCACCTAGTTTTTCTATTGTTTTTTCCTCTATAGTGGCAGTATGGTGCCACTGCTGACACTGTTTAGTGCTGAGTGACTGTGACACAAACTTCATGTAAAAGCCTAGACGTGTTACATATTGATCCTTTAAGTACTGGACAAAGCTGACATGACGTCTCAGCTTTGAGGGCAGAACAGTCAGCAGGTTCATTAAGCATATGAATTTACTTTCTATATTTTAAGTCTAAACCTAACGTGACATTTAAAACTAACAACATAATTGATGTAAAATAAACCAGTGTTTCATGACTTGGATGGATGTCGACTCCATCAAGCTTTGACCACAGCATGGTTGCCGTATCCAAAGCATTCTAAGATTACTGTGACATTTTCAATTTGAGTTTGTACAACCTCTTTTGCCAGTTGAGTCTCCAGCTTTGACTGTCGAATGCTGAAATCTTTAATGAGACCACAGTTTTTTCCACAATCTGACAAAAAGAAATGACTATGAGGTGAGGTTCAGAATGACATTTCAGACCTAAGGGTGAATAAATTATTTAACTGGTACATGAAAGACTGTTTGATTTGGGTTTGGTTTAATTAAAAGTGAATTAATCTCAGTCTTGCTACACATATCCAGTCCTTCTGATCCATGATTTAACAGTAATGCCCAGTCGGTTTTCTTTCAGTCTCCACTTTTAGTCACTGTTTTGTTTGTGGTTCTTCAGCCAGTCTTTCAAAATCAAGGTTCATCACAGGATAATCTGTGCTCTCTGTCATTCTAAGTGGGGAGTTTGAGACCCATAATACATCATTTCCAGGGAGAAGCTACATTCACTCAGCTTGGGTCCCCGACTGAAAATAATCTGAGTTGTTGTCCTGCATGCAGTCTTCAGAGAGGCGGAGGAAGCAGGTGGAGCTTTTCCTTTCGGAGAAGCTGTTGTCAGGCCACCAGACCCAGACGGGAGATTTTAGCAGAGAGGAAGGAGTGGAGGATGAAGACGATCGGCTTCGGACAAGAGTGAAGATCCAACTGCTGGAGGAAAAAGAGCAAAGAAAACAACAGGACTTAAAAGAAGAGCAAGACAGAATAATCCAACACAAAGAAATGCATCTCTTTGGGCCTCAAACTGCAATTATATGCAATTAATCCACAGAGTATTTTAGATTCAAGATGACTTTATGGTCACTGTATAAAGATACACAACCATATTTCAATTCACTGAATAAAAGAACTCAACTTAGATATATACATAACAGCTCGGCATTTTATTAACAAAAAATATACTATTGTGTACTGACATTGAAATATAAAAGGTAATAACGTATAAGATGAAAAAGTGAATTCATTTTGATTTGCACTAAAACTACTGCACAGAATGAACAAAATAATCAAGGAAGTTTAAAAAAAATGATAAAATAGCCCAGAAAATGAACAATAATAAAAATGAACAAAATTAAAGAAACAGTCAAGATGAACAAGAAATAATAAAATAGCAAAATAATCTATAAGAGGAACCAAACTAACCAAAGTGAGCAAAACAAAAACAAACAAACAAAAAAATAAATAAAAAATGAACAAAATATTCAAGAAAATAACCAAAAATGGACAAAGTAATTTTTGCTAAAGAACACGACATGAACAAAAAATGAGCCAAACGTTCAAGACAGTAAGCAAAAAAGAAGTTACCCGAAATAGAAAATCAGAAAATGAACAGAATATTAAAGAAAATATACTAAAGATAGAGCAAGATAATTAAAAATATTAAAAAATGATTATTATAATCAACAAAATGATCTATATATGTAAAAAAATTTAAATTGACTAAATAAATTAAAAAATAAATGAAATAAACAAGATAATGAACAAATAATCAACAAAAATTAACACAATATCAAAAATGGAAAAATAATCAAGAAAATAAACAACATAATGCACAAGATAGTCAGTAATTGACAAAAATAAATAAAATAATAAACAAAATGAAAAATAAACAAAACAAAACCAAATAACCTAACAAAATAATCCACAAAATAAACAAAAACTAACAAAAAAGGCCAAAATAGTCAAGAAAATAAATAAAAATGAACTGTGTAACAAACTAAATTAATTAATTAATCAAGAGAATGGACAAAAATGTGTGAAATAATAAACCACAGATAAAATATGACAGAGAAAAACCTGAATCATCTGGATCGGTGACCTATTTGGTTTCCTGAACATGACAAGGATGAAGAGGAGACAGTGTGATAAAAAAAACATTTGAGAATGTGTTAAAGCAAAAAGGAGGGAGAGAGAAAAAAAGAGGGTTTGGAAAGTGCATAAAATCTTAAAGCACAATATTAAAAACTAACTCCTGGGTCAACATCCCCCCCTGAGGTAAAGATGAAATCCATGTAGTGGAGCTGAACACGGACGTCCACACTCATAAACCACCTCACCGGGAACAAAACTCTGAGTCAACAGCGGCGGATTTCACTTCGACTATGACTCACATCCTGTTCTTAAGGCCCGTCGGGAGATTTAACCTATAAATGCACATATTAAACCGCACTTTACTGGTCAGCTTTCACACTGAGGAAGTTTTACACACAAAATCCACACAGGTCCAAAAGTCTGAGTGCACCTTCTCCTTCAGGGGTTTTTATCTGTATTATTTAATACTAAAAACATCCACACTGTGCAAGAACATGTAGGGATTTATGTAGTAAGTAGACAATTTTCGCATTCTTTCATCATATTCACATCACCTGGAACGGTTTTCAGTTCATCCTTATTGCCCGGAGTGCCATGTCTGATTCAGACAGAGGTGAGGGAGTCTTCCCATAGGAGCCGTCCCTCTGTTTCATGTTTGGTCCTGTGTTTGTCAGGGATGGTGCGTTGTCCTCCTCTTGCTCTGGAGCCTCGGAAACATCTGGCAAGACAGAGGCTCTTCCAAGTTCTTGTGTCCGGATAATCAGGGTTCCCACGCTTTTCTTAAAATTGCTTTCCAGGACATTTTCAGCTGCTACAGTATGACAGACATGTTATTACACCATAACACATCCTCCTGACGGACCACGCTCACACTCATGGATCAACATGAAAACTGAAAGTTACTAGTTTTGTCCTGAGGTGCTTCTTTGGGAAAAAAGCAGCATGGGATTTGAAATGCTGCTAAATGTTGTTAAAGAATTATCAAAATAATCAAATAAGTTAAAAAAAAAGAACAAAATAATACCAACTTTAAAAAAAACAGTCAACAAAATAAGGGAAAAAATGAGAAAAACTATCAAAATAATCAAGTACATTAACAAAACTGAACAAAATGACACGAAAATGTAACAAAAACAACAAAATACCAAACACAATGGGAAAAATGATCACAATAATCAAGTAATTAACAAAAGAACAAAATAACACCAAAATTTAACCAAAAAAAAAAAAAAAAAAATCAACAAAATAACCAGCAATATTTTACCAGGAAAACTAAACCTTTTCCAGGACATTTGACTTTTTTTCCTCATTTTCCATGTTTTTCATGACTGGGAAATTAGTCTTCCAGGACACATGGGAACCCTGATAATGTGTCCTGGGAACCTCCTCAGTGTGACTCCAGTGGGTTTAAACACTTCTTGTTCCACTCTTTGGAGGACAGACTGGTTCTGTGGTGAAACCACGTCTCTGCTGCCTGCAGCTTTGTCTTGCACTGAGCTGTACTGTATAAGAGGATTGACCACATAAAAGTCTTCATTCCATAGATGATGCCTCGTTAAGAGTTAATTTCTGCCGTTTCTTGCCATATTAATGTAAGATAGACCACATACAGTACGTGCACCCACAAGAACAAGCTGCCATTTAATTGTTTGATTGTAAGCCCCTAATTTATATGCAGTACTGTATGTAAACACTGTCTGTAATTAACATAAAACTGCAGCTCCAGGGTGTAATTAACTGGAAAATAATGGAAAAGTCACACTATATTGATCTTCCAAATGTGGAGCTGAGGTAGAGATAGATCTCATGTTTAAATAAATAAAACCTACAGAACTATTATAAGAGATACAACGTCACAGAAGTGTAACTTCTTTACTTGAGTTGTGTACAGGTACACTGTAGTATACTGACATGCAACAGGAGGCAACGTAAGTAGTGCATCTATACAGTGATAGCATATGGAAATGAATGTAACCTGTGGAATACTGCCAGATAATGATGCATTACCCATCCCCTTATTTAACGCCACATTCATTACATCTCTGTAGCTTTAGTCCGAAATTAAGTAAATGAAAGAAAAAAAAAACAGCTTATGCTTCCTATGTAATGCACACCTGACCTACCTGTAATTATATAGTCCCTGTTGTGAAGAATTCACAACATTCATTATCTTCACGTTGACAAAGCTCTGCTTTTCTAATACCTGCATTGACAGCACTGCACTATCAGCTACTGTCTTAAAATACTGGTTGATTGTCTTTTTTCTGTACTGAACCATTTCTCACCATAATATGGATTTTACAGTACGGTAGGTGTACTAGCACTAATAGTGCTTTTAACTCTGTACCCTCCATTCCTCTGCAAAAGACAACTGATGGTCTAAAGCACATTAACAAGGTGAGAAATGGCACAGATTAACTCACCTGTGAAAGCTGTTCCAGGTGAATGTGATGAGGGAATGCCGTGAGTGTGCAAAGCCCTCATCAAACCTTACTAAAATCTAAAATATGTTCCGGATTGTTTAGCGATTATTTGTTTACTGCATAATTCCACATGTGTTCTTTCAGCATTAATGTACAATGTTGAAAATAATAATAAAAAAAAAAATACTGACAGAGAAGGAGTGTCCAAACTTTTGACTGGTGGTGCACATCTACTCTGCAGCAAAATCTGTACACATCTGCTCATCGGAGTCAGAAGAAGAAATAGGCAGCATTTAAAAACGAGAGGGAATTAATTAAATGAGAGCATTTTAGTTCAGACTAAAATATCCCAGATGACACTTGTTTTTGAGTTAAGCTACAACTACTGGCTAATGGCCCAATATTTTTCTTCCCTTCAGAATTAAAACTTTAGCAGTCTTATTACGTTTTTATGCTGTTTGATTATCATGTCAGAATTTTAATTCGTGGTAAATCTTTATATTAAGGCATGTATAATTTAAATGCTTAGATAAGACTTAGGCGGTGGTGTAGGGGTCGTCTGCATAGCCCACAAAACAGAAGAACAAAAACACCACGGTGCATGAGTTCCAGGCTGTCTGTCTGATTTCACTAATCTTCTACCTCGGATTTGTGAAATGCTCCGCTGTTTGTTCTTGCTTTACATAAATAACAGGCAAAACTTTTTTTTGTTTTTAATTACTTGTAACTTAGATTCTACTATTTTCTTCTCTTATATTTTATTTAATTGCTGGTTGCATTAATACGTGGCTTTTTGCTGTATTACTATCATTTTACACAACAGGATCTTTTATTTGTATTACAGTATTACTTTGATTTTTTTTGTCCTAATCATAACATGTGCATGTTTTATCAGCTGTGGGAATTTTTTTTAAGTTTAGTTTGTTTAAGAAGGACCTTACATAAAAAAAAAATGATCTTCAAAAAGAAAAGATGTACTGTAGATGCAAGACGGATGCACACAGTGTAAAACTAGATGCATACCCTGCACATGTGCACAGAGAGAGACAGTAATAATGATGAACTAAAGTAATTTTATGTCTAAAGTCATTTGATGTCTTCATTTTGGCTCTATCATACTTTTACTTCAACCAGATATCATTTAATTTTCCAATTATTTTTGGCTAAGTTTAGTTCTGCAGCCCCATTGGTTACTGGGATATCAGAAATTTACTGTAGAAATGAAGTCAAACTATGACTTCATAATATTCTGGTTATTGTTAGACCAGCATCACTTCTATAGCATGAATGGTTATTGAGATATGATGGAAAAAAGTGTTGTCCTAAACATCTTGGGTGATCTTGACCTTCTGAGATATTATTGAGATCTCCATCTGAGTAATATTCACACCTACCGTAGTCTGGTAAAAATTCATCCCTGTTCTCAAGTTATTCTGTGGAAAAAAAACACAAGCATGCACACAAGGCACACACACGGGTGAAAACACCACCCTGCTCGCTGCTTTGCCGGTGTGCAGGGTAACAAATACAACTGACAAAATACTAACTACAATTCCAAAGGTAAAATGTGCATATATGGAAACATCATTTTTAAGTCACAACCCATCCCATCCTGAATTCATATGACAAAACACATTCATACGGACGCCTATAAACATTCACATTCAACAGTACAAACACACCCGTTTTCTAAACAACTCATCACTCACACACTCATAAAACTAGGTGATCCAGGGCTAAAATTATTTGTCCAGTGAATGTTGACAGTGCTGGTTTCACAAGAAAAGATATGAATATCTGTAGAGATTTTCAAACTACCTGAAAACATCAGGCAAGTGTGTGCAGGTTAAGGCATACGTGGTGAATGTTTTTCAGAAAAAAAAAAAAACCAAAAACGTCTTTCTCTGCAGTCACTACTTTGTTCTCTCCTGACTGTGAAAAAAGTTGGCATTTTCACACTGCCAGTCATTGTCATTCCATCACGTATAAGGAGATGTTCACAATGGTAACATGGAAACCAGGAAGTAGAATGTGAGTCCTGTGACTAGTTGTACTTATTCCAGTAGACTACATCCTGTGAGCCAGACTGCAGCCAGAGAAGCAGATTAAGATCATCAATCATTAGCAGTCATCAGGGGGTTGTTAAGGTAAAACTATTATTGGCTCAGTTACAGAACAGAACATAGACAGATAATAGAATATACGTAGTCATGCAAAATAGTTGCAATAATATATATTATACAGTGGGGCAAATAAGTATTTAGTCAGTCACCAATTGTGCAAGTTCTCCCACTTAAAAAGACGACAGAGGCCTGTAATTTTCATCATAGGTTCACCTCAACTATGAGAGACAAAAT